>JBBMKE010330308.1:0-13370 GCA_037834125.1 Lippia alba | reverse complement strand
GTTCCACCCCCGATCCAATACACCCCCGTTCCATACCTGTCAAGGTGGAACGGCAATAGCCGTTCCGGTTCCGGAACACCCGTTCTGGTCGCGATAACGGCGTTCCGGCGAACCATGCTCACTGGCCTGGAAAAACTCCCCGGCTAAATCCGTGGAAGTTAGCGAATCCATGTTCTCGCAGCCCTGAGGCAGGCCTGTCTGTTGGCCTGGAAATTTCAGGACTATCAGTTGGATTTCCAGGCCTGATTTTATGGCTTGGTCAATGGTTGCTTGGTACCTGACGGCGTTGAGTGTGGTGCTGATTATGGAGACTTTTGGGCCCTGTCGGGAAAGTAATTTCGCAAAATCTGTCAGCGGAATAATATGGCTTTGGGACATTAACGGGATTAGAAGGAAATGGAGACTATCAATTTCCGAAACCATTTTTTTTTATGGGATTTTTGAGAACTCGAGTTGAGATTGGTTTGAGATTTGAAGAGAAGGAGAAACAGAATTGAATTAATTATATATATTGAAGAACAAGAATTGGAAGTATGTTTGAGCTGGATTATATACGTCGTTTTCGGCCGAATGCAACATCGGGGCCAACGGCTAAGGGCACATAAATTTATATGGTCCACAAGAGATCTACAAAATCACAACTCAATAATGTAAAGGGCATGTAAATATGAAAATACAGAATTAGCTGCACACAATTTATACCGCAAGAGATCTACAGAATATCATTAGTTTATTTACTAAATATATTTGTTAAAGAAGAATTATATCTTACTATCCTCACTTTGGGATCATTTACTTCAACCTGAAAGGGGTGGTTGGCTAACTAATCTCCCCATTTCCCTGCTTTACTTTGATGGTCAACATATTCCAGCAATTTCTCGGAGCCCCGGTACGGCACATGAAATGGGTATGCTATGTTCCCCCTCCAAAAAACTGTAGCAATATAAACCAGCATCAAAGGATAGTGCGAAATTACACAAATGTCCCTGGAATTGACTGAAAAATGACAAAGGTGCCCTCAATTTTACTGCAGCAAAATTTGGGAGGGATTCCCACCAAATCCATCTTTCTCTCCCGCCATTGATGAGCCGCCTCCTCTCAGTTTCTTCCATAATACTTCCCTCACCTTTAATTGACAAAAGAATGGTTGTGTGAAGGTTGAGACTAAAAAATTATCAGGTAAGTTTTAATGGTTTTTACGCTTATGTAATGAAATCCATATTCAAACTCCAATTTAGCCTCCTTTTTTCACTTGAAGATGTTGGGAAATTTGGGCTCAAATTATGGCAGCAGTGACTGAACAAAAAAAGAAGGTATGAATTTGGGTGCCATCTCTGAGTGCGTGTTTGGGGGTTGTGGATTATGGATGGGATATGGGTTTTTATTGTTACTTTTTACTGAAATTAAATTTATATTGTTGCACCCTGCCTTACGATGATGAATATTGACGATTGGAAAAAGAAAAATTGTATTTAACACCTCTTCTAATTGTTTTTTGTGCTAATCAGATGGATTCTAATAAAGCTCTCCATCTAATTGCTTTGATTAAGTTTATTTTGATTGCTATGTTGACGGATACGTTGCTATTAGTTTCGTTGATTAACCCTAAATGTCATAGAATCGAAGCATAATCATCTAGCTACTATAGTTTAAAAGAAAGAATGCCGCTCGTATAAAGTATCTTGACCGTTTAACACAAAAATCGGATAGTACGTGTGTTAAGAACCTTCGTATGGGTAGGAATGCATTAGGCCATTTGTGTGTGATTCTTTGTGAGGGTGGGTTAACCGATACTCGTGAAGTGACTATTGTGGAGCAAGTTTGTATTTTCCTCGGGGTTTTATCCCATCAAAAGAAAAATTGTGTTGAAGGGTTTGATTATGAACGGTACGGTCGTATGATATCAAAGTATTTCCACAAGGTCTTGAAGTGTATATTGAAACTACACCAATTCTTCATCGCAAAAACCACCCTGGTTGAGCCCGGTAGCAAGAAATACCCTTGGAAATGGCTTGAGGTATGTCTCTGTCATATCTGTAAACTTTTGATAGTGATTATAAAGTTTTTGTATCCCTTTGTGCGATTCCGAGCAACTTGTGAATTGCCTAAGAATCAGAATGAGATGGAAGTATTTTTTGGGATGCCAGACGATGCAAAATGCGACATGGTATATATGGCACTGCAGAAAGGATCCATGTGCATGGTATTGGTAATTTGGTGCTTCAGTATTAAGTATGTTTAGGTATGGTACTATAAATGCTACTTTTTCTTTCTTAACTATGTTTATGCCATGATTCAAGTGGCCTAGGAAATATAAACTCTTCATTTTGGTAAAGTGGGAAAGCCACTGATGTGTACGTAAGCTTTCATGAACCAAGTTAGTATGTATCCAACTTGGTTCCCCTTTTGTTTATTATATACCTAAACTATTGTGTCCTTGATGTTTGGCTTCTTTTGTATTAATTGTGTGAAGTAATGTCGGTTTCATCTTTATGTTACCAATTCTCAATTGATGTTAGGCTTCTTTAGTTTATACTTGGTGGTGCGACAATCGTGAAGTGGGACTAGAAACATGAGCGCCTAAATCTTACATACTATTTAGCCATAACATAAACATGGTTCAATGAAATGAAGTTCAAATACAAGGAAAACAATACAATAACATAGGAATAAGATGGATAGTAATGTAGCACACATAAGAACAACTAAAGCAACTTCCAACACAACACGAAATGAGGTAAATGGAAGAATATGGAGCAAATATCTGCTGAACAGAGTGATCACCGCATTCACCTGGGATGAGCTGCTTCATGAAGGACAAACACATGCTACATGATTCATAGAACAAGAATCCGTTACGCCCAAATTTTGCTCGAGCCTCGATTCCTACATTATCATACAAAATAAGAACAGTTAAAAATAAGTTATGCAAACATGAGTTCATAAACATAAAAAGAGATACAAATAATACTTACATATGGTTCAAAGTCAGAAACGTAATCCTTATCTACGATGACTGTGTTGGTGTCCTCATTCCAAGTCACACATAGGAGCCTGATTAAACATCCAAATCGAATAAATTCTTCCCTCATTGTGTCCACTTCATGAAACACCATTTTCGGCAGAACTAGCCTTTTGAAATGGCGATACAAACTGTTCGCTACATGTCTGCATGCCAAGTTCATCATACCTCCCTCAGATAGATTTGCCAGCTCCCCCATAAACCACAACAAACGCATCATCTCTTGTAATTTACTGTTGGTAAAGTGCAGTGCTAACTTTGTCCACAGTACTCCCACAAATGAACGATACTTGTAAGTCCGAACATGTTCCGACATTGGTGGTTGTCTTTGTTTCGGGGCCATGTTGGATGAAAGGGCACAAATGAAGCATAAAAATGAGAATATAGTATGTAGGTTAGGTGGATTATGTGGTTTATATAGAGATATGTATGTGTTAATCATATGTGCTTTCAAATGCTTTTGGACTTATCTCAACAAGAAAGATTCTCTATGCATTGGGAGAACCGTTTCACGTGAAAAAGTGTAACACCTTTAAGATTGTATTTGTTTGATGTGGTCAAATTGAAAGGATGCATCAATGCATGTAAAAGTTTTTCATGTTCTCTACTCATTATGCATGTTTCGTGGCCTTTATTACCATGTAATGGAGACACAACCATGCTCTTGTTCATTGAAAGGTCTTTCAAATCAGCCTATTTGAAAAGACATGATATCCTACAAGATGATTTTGGTTTCTTTTAAGAGTTGAATTGGAGACATTTAATCAATTTGGTTTTTTCCTATTTGTCCTATGCGATTGTCATTACCCACAAATTCCATATTCAAGATAGATATTATAAAGAAATAACAACTCACAAAGTCAGGTTTTGCTTTGGTGATATTTATTACAACACTTTATATTCCAATTTGTCCTACACTTGTGTGTGTGATTCCATACTTTTTAAAGATTCATGATATTATATATAAACAAATACGAACTGACAAACATAGGTATATATGAAACCATATTAAGGGAACAAACAACCATTGCTAATTGGCAATAATTTCTCACAACAAATGCACGAAATGAACAAGTAGTAGAAGTGAAATGTTGAAAGCTACAACAAGGGGAAACACACCATAAATATTCTAACATTAGATGAAATAAGACGAGAACTATATCTAGAAAAGTAAATTAAACGAGCGGGCTACAATACGTAAACTTAGTTGAAGACTACGAAGCAACATGACAAAGGCTAATACATGAACTGTGACCAAGCATGGGGGATTAAAATCAGCATACAACCGGCACGAGATCATCAGATACGAAAAGGCGGGGGATATCATTTTCCACAAATTCACCGGGAACAAGTGCGGCTTTATGTGGAACAAAAACTTGGAAACTCGCTTCATAAAACTTGAACCCCTGTCGCCTGATAACACTTTCACCTAACTCCTTTTGCATTAATATTAAAGCTAATCAGATGGATTCTAATGTTACTCCTAATATACCACAATCACATAATCCATACTATAGTACACGTACGAATGGCCGAAATGTGCGCATGTATTCATCATCTATGTAGACCGCACCGGTTTGGACATTGAAATGGAAACCTGGAAGCCGCATCAAATAGGAAAAATGGATAAACGAACCTCGTATTACGTTGACCACATGAAACACTATATCACTCGTAATCTCCTTCGCGTACACACAGGACAAATGATTTGCAACATGCTGGCACGAGTATTTCATCACATTGCTATCAGACAAATCTATAAGCTCTCCAGCGAACCACAACACACGTATCATTTTGTGCAACTCGTCGTAGCTCAGATCACATGTTAAATTTTCATAGTTCGTCATAACGGCCCACCTTTTATGCTGGCGAAAAATTTCTGGTAGAACACGTCGATTAGGATTGTGACTCATGTTAAAGGTGATGTGAGTACGATGTCGAAGTATGTCACATATAACGTCAGGTGGTGGATATGTATTTTTGCTGAGGAGTTGGTTATCGGCACACACACTTGTTATATAGGTGGTTGCCAATTGAGGAATCCCGTAATCATTTCCATGAAAAAGGAATCAAACGAAATGGTCAAAAGGAGAAATGAGATGCTCTGCCAATGCTTCAGTTGTACAGCATGATAGGACCAACTTGCACATGCTTTTATTTCCACTTTTCATGATCAAGTCTTTGAATAAATAAAGTATGGAAGGTACCCAAAAGGTTGTTTCATAAATAAATATAAATAAAAGAACCCTTCTTTTAATGTGAGGAATCTTACAACCACAAAGTGAATCAATCACGGGTTGTATTCTACATATGCATGCTCAATTTCTCATTTCACATCATGAATTACGAAATATGTGTACATTACTATACTTTATCAAACATGACCATCATTAAAAAGATTCAATTCGGCTCAAACTTTCCACATTACAATACACATTAGGTTTGACATATGTTGTGCACATGCAGTGATTGTGTGAACCAACTTGGGCAAGTACTAGAGTGTTATGCTTACCCCATGCACAATTAACCCTTCCAATTCATGTGTGAAAGATATATATTGAAGACAAATATGCACGAACATTATACTTAAAGCCAATAATTAACGAGTGATGCAGTTCCACATGGGAAGAGCAAATTTGAAAAACATACGAGTTATTACAATCATAATACCAACTACAAGTTGTCCTAGACCCGAAACAAACTTAATAATCATGACTCCCCAACGGATCATAAAGAGTCCCTCCGATGTAAACTTCTTCCTCATTGGGAAGCAATGCGACCTTCCGCTGCTTGAAGATACACTCAACCAAAGCGTATTGTGGGAAGCCGCTGCTAGGAAACGTGACCTCTTCCGGTGTCTCCTAGTACATTATTAAAACCATAGTGTAGCTATGTTCATATGTTGGTTCAAATAGAAAACGTAAAAATATTCAAATTCATTTAATTATACCCTTGCAGCATGATTCACCATGTATCGGCGGGAAACCTTCACCATTTTGGTTCGTGTATCGTACTCGACACCCAGTATGGCCAGCCAATCACGAAAATGAGAAAATTTAGCACGAAGTTCTTTTGATTCATGTTGAATATCTTCCCCACTAATATCACAATCAAACTCTCTAGACATCCAATATGCCACATTATCAAAAAAACAAGTTGGTAAATAGACCTTTTTGTTGAGTGCATATTAGAATCAATAAGAAAGTATGCTGTACTAAACCTCTCTGTATTAAGTCTTTGGGAAACAAGTGAACATCATATACAACTACCCAACTATATTTATTGCATGATTGAATGTTGCCAACCGTGCACACAGCCACTTAAGGAAAAACTTATCAAAAATTAATGCCACTCCTTTGTAATGTTGTCCTAATAAATCAATTTTCTAATAGCAATGTGAGTGTGAGTGCAATCATGATCTACATACATACTCTACAACCTAAAGTACGAGTTGGTTGGAAGCTCCTTACTTACAATTAATGACAATTGGTTGATAAATACACAAGGTCTTCATTATCATTCATTCACAACACTTCTCATATCAGACATCAAAACATAAGAGCTGAATTTTTTTGAATATGAGCCGTTTCCTAACTCAAAATGGAACTTTCTTCGAAAAGCAACGATAGTCCGAAAGTTTGGATGAAATGTTTCTCCTTAATCTGAAGCGTAAAGCCGTGAAGGCCGGTCTTGCACTCACCGACAATGATCTCGAAGTATTCATCGATATTCTGGAGAACATGCAATGACATACAAATATTCAGTTCAATCTCTTCGATATCCATGAACGCTTTAAGCTTGCGCAAATGAGGTACGAAACGTGGAAGGAAATCATGGAGTATGAAGCTGTTATTTACGATCCTAACACCTACTCTGTCAAGGCAACATGTTGGACATGGAGCGAGTTATGTGAGGTAGCATCTTTGAGTTAATATATTGTTTTATAATCATGTTTCATTTTTTATGCGGCATGGGATCCCAACATTTTATCTTTTTACTTCATGTTTGCAAGGCTTTCGTGCTAGCAAGTGCTTACCAGAAAGTCTCAATGGAGAGAATGTGGCCCGAATTGAATGCAATCTTGGGTCCGACGAAGCCCGTAACGCTACCACAAATGCAGCCTTGGTCACGAAGTCACCCCGTGCTTTTGAGAACATCGGTCTCGATGGTCGACGATTACCTACAATATATGAAATCTTGATTGATTTTCGTAAGTATCTCAAGTTTAGTACATATTTATATGTTCGTAATCATCTTCCATTTTTAATAACCGATACAACTATTACGCATCTATGTTACCGATTTGTCCTAGAGGAAGAGGAGAATCGTTAACTATGAGAACAACGGAAAATGGAGCAAAAGATGAAAGGTATCGCCATCAAATATGTTCCAGAAGATCGTATAAGCACGACAAAGAGTGGGGGGAAAATCTTGAATGAATCGAGGAAAGTCATCGTTATATCGCTAGAATCTAGTGAAAGTTCAGAAGAAGGAGAAACAAGTGACGAAAATGGGCGTGGACGTCGTCTTTTATTCCAATGAATTTAGTAGTGCTAAGACAGAATCACAACCTATGTACGCGGCAAGTATTGAAGTACCATATGAACCTTGCAATTTGGACTCTACAATCGGGTTCAAACATTTTGTAGTAGGTAGTCCATATCCAAGTTCTAACTACTTAGCATCATGGTTGATATATTGGTTAGAAGAGGTTTGTTTTGATCACTTATGTACAGGTATGTTGCCTTTTGTTGATACTGTTAAGGCATTGTAGAATGTATGTATGCACTTTCATGATATTAGCCTTTTGTCTACCTCATATTAGTCTTCAATTATGATGAAACGCACAAATGCAGGGGGAATTTCATAAATTTTGGACAAACTTTTGTTCAGCTTGCATGTCCTCAATATAAAAGCATTATACAACATTTGTCATGTCTATTTTTCATACAATGACTACCGCTGCTTCTACATATAGTGTTAGAGATGAATCTTTTTTTACATAATTGGGATATGACAACACAACAATATGGCAACTTATAGGAAAATCATACATAAGATATTCTTACAACCATCCCAACCTTCTTTATTCTTCCAAGCCCCAACAAACAAACAACAAAACATACGACATCTTGTTGGAAATTAAAAAGAGTACAACCACAAATAAAAATAGGGTGGTACAAAACATCCCATAGCATTACATCAACAATATATCAGTGAAAACCTACTACAACTTCATGAAAATTAAAAAGATTACAACCACAAACAAACACATTATGGTACAAAACAGCCTATAGCAACAACATATAAGATTTGATGCATCAGAACGGTTGAAAGTGGAATGTTCGGGGATAATCCGTCATACAACTCGGTCACCTAACGATGCTTATTCGGACATCTCCGCAACGGATTTAGCTCACAACCTACTTGAGCGATTATGAACCTCAGAAATGGATGATTGCTGGTAGGATGAGTCAAACGACACCATTATATGATGTAGATTAGCATTCTTAGGCATCAGTAATTCATCGGCCCAAACAAAAGAGCAGGTCTTCATCCTCAAAGGACAACAGTAATAGAACCGTCTGGGATTCCGAGCTTTGTCCCCTGCATTTGCAAAATGTTTGGGGCCATCCCCGCACTCACAAGGGATACTAAATCTTTGCATGTACAATACAACGAACCACCACAATCAAAAAGTGCGAATAAATATTCAGCCCCTCTTATAATCACATAATATAGTACCCCAAACCTACGTATGTCGTTGCCGATCGTAAACATTAAACCAAACTTAATTTCTTTAGAACTAAGGTCAATCAACGAGAAAGAAGCATTTGGATTATGAAACGTGGTAATGATTCAGACAACACACCTCTCGACACATTGAAACCCAAAATCCAATCTGTAAGAACGCTTGATTGCAAAACCCCAAAATTCAATCGGCAAGAATGCTTGAATGCAAGATTCAGATATTCTAGGGAAGTAATCTACACCAATGAAGTAAGGAATTAAAAACAAATGAGGGGAGGGTTGACTCACCTTCTTCAGCCAACAAACACCACGTCGCCGGACACAGTGAGAATCACTCAACCACTTTCCTGTTTTCCTATGTCGACCTTCGTAAAATGAGAGAAGAAGAGGGATTTGAGGCTTCCATCTGACTTTTTTTCATATCAATTATGTAAGGGTACAAGAGTGATATTGCCCTAATCCATTGAGCTATAAATTGTAAAGTAAAGAAAGGGTTATACAACCCAACAAACTAACCCAAATTTTCACAAAGTAAATGAACCCTTGGAATTGGAAATAATCCAACTTAGCCCAAATGATAAACCTTTGTTGATGGATAGTGAGTCCATGAAGTAAATGATGCCTTTAGGCCTAATTATAAGTGAGGACCTAGGCAACAATGAGAATGCGAGAGCAAATGTGAATACGGGTGGAAATGTGCAATGCACAAAATTAAAAAAAAAAAGAAAATTGAGAGGGAGGGCGCTTTAAAAGCATTTAACAAAAATATATTTTAAATAATTATATATATAATATAATTTTATATACAATTTCAAATAAATTTTAAAAAATAATATAAGACCAAATCTGATTTTATTTCACTATTAATAATAACAACCTAATTCCATCATTTTACGATGATCATATGTTAAATTAAAATATTAAAATTCATCTTCATATTGTTAAATACATGAATTAAAAAATTGTAAGTCATTTTAAAGCGAAAAATACTCACAAATTCGTTAGTGTGAAAAACTAAAATTTTAAATCGTTTTAAAGCGAGCAATGCATACAAATTCATCAGTGAGGAGAACTAAGATCAGATGCGTTAAGTATAACAAAAGGAGTATGTGATCTAGAATCTCTTAATTTTGTTTTTGGGCTAATTCCACATAACCTTCATCATTTGAGATTTATTGCCCTTTGCCCCCTAACCTTTGAATTTGTGCTAATTTTTTCCCAAACCTTTGAAAAATATTACCCATAACTCATTTCCGGCGAAATCTTGGAGAATATTCTATTGTAATTTTTGAACAAAATTTTATCGCAATTTTTAAAGACAAATTTGTATATATCAAATGTCAAATTAATGTATTGACATTATATATCAAATCAAAACTCTCGACGCAAAGAATACACTAACGCATTCCAAATAAAACTCCGACAATCGACAAATGGAAAATCATCGATCAAAGATGTCAAATGACCGACGAAGCTTTGTAGACTAATTATGATAGTTTCCAAAGGCCAATTGGATCGAATGAGATATGAGTTTTGTTCATCTTGAAGAGAGTACAATGGTCATGGTCTTAAATCTTGGGTCGCCATGATGAATGAAAAGTCAACGGTCAAAATTAATTTTGAATGGAATATTCCAAAAATATCTTGCCGTAATAGTTTAAAAGGAGTTAAGTTTTATATTTTACAAAGGTTTTGGGGGAAATCACACAAATTCAAAAGTTGGGAGACAAGACACATTAAACTCCAAAAGATAGGGGATGTCTGGAATTAGCCTGCTGTTTTTTTAGATATTAATTCCTAATTGTTATGTTTCGATTGAGGTCCCTAGGGTTCTGTTAATTTTGTTTTTAAAATTTGCCTAAAATTCCCAATATGTCTATTTCTATGTTGACAGAAGTATCTTTAAAGACTATTTTGTTATATATTGAATGTTAAGAGCTCATTCTATTAATATTATAAAATTTAGGAACTATTATGGGTATGTTTGTATTTAAATTATATATAAAAACTTGATATTTATAATGGGCTAAATTTGGACACTCCTGTCCTTTGGATTTAATGTGCATTGTCCTATAATCTTTGAACCGGTGCGATTTTTCTCTTAATCTTTGAAATGTTACACTTAAGCCATTTTACACTTTTTTGGCGGAATGTTTTTGAAATATTCTTTTAAAATTAACTTTGACCATTGATTTCTCTTCCATCATGGTGAACCAATAGTTAAGACCACCATTATTGTGTTTTTCTCTCCAAATCGAACAAAACTCATACCCCATTCGATCATATTGGTCATCAAAAGTTGTCGGAATTCTCTTGCAAATTTTAATTTTGTAGGTCAATTGCCATCTTTGACTGGTTATTTTTCCTTCATCGATTGTAGGGTTTTGATTTTGAAACTACCATTGTATTTCTTGCACCGAGAGCTTCCATTTGATGTATAATATCAGCACATTTAATATCTGATTTGTACAAATTTGCCCTAAGAAATCACCAAAATTTTAATTTCTTCAAAAAGAAAATATTCCCCAAAATTCTGTGGGGAAAGGGTTGTTAAGTGTAACATTTTTCAAAGGTGATAGAAAAAATTAACTAATATTTTATTAAGACATATAATTATGTTATTAATTAGTTATTATGGTATATGATATTTATTATTTTATTACCTTAACAATTTTGAGTTAATATTTGATGAATATATTGTAAAATAATATATTTTTAAGACATATTATGATACAAAATTTAGTAAGGATAATGCATTATAGATATTATATAATAGAGAAAATTGTTGTTTTAGTCCTGTAAATTACTCACTTTTTGATTTTAGTCCCAATCATTAATGATTTCGCAATTTCAGTCCCATATTGTATTATTTTTTGCAAATTTCATCCCAACAAGCATATTCTGTTAACTATTCCGTTTAAAATGGTATATTCCGTTAAGATTATTATCATTTCCCCCACTCTACAAATATTTTATATTCAGTTAAACCCCTCAAATATTACATACATATACTTTAAACCCATGATTTTAGAAAAAGAAAAAAATATACCATCTTCTCTATACATCTCACCCCCAACCAACCCACCAGTGGCTAGTGGCAGCTATGTCGGCGGGGCTGCTATCTACCCGATGATGTTTCACCGGAAAAGAGACGGAGAAGGAGCATGGTGGCAGATCCAAACTCTAATAGAGGTTGGTGGCAGCTATGTCGGGTTGCTGCTTCTTGGCCGGAACCCATGGCTGTCGGAGATGGTGAAGGCTTACGGCGGCGTAATGGTGGTTGGCGACAGTTGACGGCGACCTCTAGGAAAAGGGTTGCCGGAGCTATTAATCTGTTGCCGGACCTCTCCAAGTCCAACTCCGCCAACCACCTCCACATGTACACTTGCGGCCACCATCCATCGCCTATCCCTTCTCAGATCCACCGCCGCCTGTCCCTTGTTTAGATCCAATGCCCACTAACAACAAACCACCAACAACCACCAATATATAAATAATCAAATCCTGGGGGCGGCGCGGCGTCTAGTGTGGATGGACGCGGCGGCGTCTGCTATGGATGGAAGGTGGTGGCGGCTTGTGTTGGGGGTAGGAGAAGAGTGGGGGGTTGGGGGGAAGGGGCCGGTGGCGTCTGGTGTTGGGTGGAGAAGAAAAAGAATGGCGGGGGTGGCGTGGAGGTGGTGCCAGCGACGTTTGGGTGGCTCGGCTCGGATCGTTTACATGTCTAGTTGGAGCTGCCTAAAAAACGAGGATAGCAAGTGGAATGAAGTGTTTAAGAAAAAGTATATTCACAATTATTGTATCTCGGCACACATACTAAAGGCATATTCCTCCCGGTTTTGGAAAGGGGTAGTGAAAAGCTTCAAGGAAGTAGAGCATAACGTTGTTTGGAGAATCGGAGATGGTCAAAATATCTCCTTTTGGTTCGACAATTGGCTAGGGGGAGTCAAACCATGTGCAGAGGTGGAATATAGCATTGAGCCGTGTGATCTCAACCTCAAACTCTCAGATGTTATTGATGAGCACCGAAAGTGGGACTTGGGACGCGTGCGCACTGTCATTCCTCCCAATCTCCTCAATAAAATCCTCAAATGGCCCATACCTATCATGAGATCTGAGAAGGATGTGAAAATTTGGGGTGCTTCGGCGAAAGGCATTTTCTCTTGTAGTTCGGCTTACCATTCTTTGTTGGGGAGGCAGGAAGCTCATCCCGAGAAGACTTGGAATTGGATTTGGGATTGCCAAATCCCACATAAACTGCAACACTTTCTTTGGCTCTGTCACCACAAACGTGTTCTTACCAATGCTCTTCGTTTTGATCGACACATATCAAACGAAGGCGGTTGCACACGTTGCCCCGCAGATAGGGAAGATATTATTCATCTTCTTAGGGATTGTCGGCATTCTAGAACGGTTTGGGATTTTGTTGTGGCTCCCTTTGATCTTTATAAGTTCCTTAATATTGATTGCAGGGATTGGTTTTCTTTGAACATGAAATGGAAGGGCGGTAATAACATTTGCCCTGATTGTCCTTGGCATTTGGTTTTCATTGCTACCATTTGGTGCTTGTGGAAAGCACGGAATAACTTTGTTTTTAGGG
>JBBMKE010330198.1:0-13371 GCA_037834125.1 Lippia alba | reverse complement strand
ATTCACTGTCACTGCTAATCGAATAATGAACCTAAAGGGTCACACACAAATGCCAGAATACGAGGGTTTTGGATAGGAGGTTAATATGATTAACGAAGGATCAAAATGTTGATCAAAGAGGGTTGTTAACCCCGCCACGTGTCACGTTATAGGCGTGATTGCCACATGTCATGTACACATGGGTACACGTTCATTGTACACGTGTACTAACATGGGCCACACGTGTGGTTAATTCCACGCGTGAAAACTATTTCTTGAAATTAATTGATTAAATATAATTAATTAATTTAAGTCTAATTCTCCGGTTTCCTTAAAAAAAAGTAATAATAAATTTTAGTTGTAAAAATATATATTTATGTAGAACTTGGTAAATATTTGTCCTTATATTATTAATTTTATTTTTTAGTATACAAATGTATTATAGGGTGAATTACATTTGAATACCCTTAGGTTTGACATAATTATAACGCAATCCCTGTTCTTTCAATTATTACCATATATTCTCTAAGGTATGATTTCAAACAGAGTCCCTAAACGTCGCTAGGGTTCTCAGAGAAGTATATGTAATTTTAACTTAATATAAGGATCTTTTTGTAAGATAATAAAACAATGAAGGATGCATTTGTAATTTTTAACTAAATTTAAATTTGACCGTTTAAGGACCTCAGATTGAAGCTTAACGGCGTTTAGGGACCTCTAACGGAAATAATACCTAAGGGCCTATATGATAATAGTAGAAAGAATAGGGACGACGTTGTAATTAGGTCAAACCTGAGGGTACTCAAATGTAATTCGCCCTATCGTATAATATAACTTATAGTCAATATATTAATTCTAGAAGGAATCACTATTATAAAATTTTATATGTTTTTCTATAAATGTGAAGAATTTTAATTCTAACTTATTAAAGAATTCTATTTTTACTTAAATAAGTATTTTTAAAATATTTAAATGCAATAATAATATTAAATACGAATTTACAAAGTCAACCCCAAATTTAACTTTGTTAAAAATGTTATCGTGGGGAAATACAGTTTATACGTGTATTTTTTGTATTTTTGAAGATTGATAATATGTCAGTGCTTTTGAATGAGTTGTACATTTTATTAGTTTAGTCGATATAGTTAGAATAATATTAGGATTAAGATATTTAAAAGTTTATAGGATTATAATTATATAATATTTTATAATTAGAGAAAGACTTGTACAATTATATTTTAATTAGAATTCGATAGAGATAATTAAGAGTTTGATTAGAAAGAGGTATCCTAAAAGAATATTTATCAAATTTATAATTTACAAATTATCTTTAATTATATTTAATTGGAACTCTTACAATAAGGGTATTTTAAGCGATCTATATTTTATAAGAAACCAAAAACCAAATTCCCACTTTTATAATATAGAAAGAATAGAAAGAAAGAATAGATATAGATATGGAGTATTTAAATTTTAATTTAGAACATTAAATATGAATGTTAAGGAATTATTGTGTTACACAACCGTTAGTTATTAAATAAATTTTTTTCTTTGAATATTAATTATATAACATTATATAATTGTGAAACTATATCTAAATTTTTGACGAGTTATCATGTTATTCAATAATATGACTAAATGAAGGATACTTAAATTATTTTAGAATAATTAGGGTGTTCGAGTTTTTTTTTTTGAATGGGAAGTATATTAAAAATTAACTGCACTTCATCTGATTTTCCCAAACCAATATATACCTAATTCATAATATATATTCATTACAAACTATGACTAAAACTATATAAAACGAAAGTTTTTTTTTTGGTCAATGTATAAAATGATAGTTGCTCTGTTAGTTAAGTTATAGCGAGCTATGACTAAACCATCTCGCAACCATAGCAAAGCATTCCAAGGGCTTGTACTCTGGAGCTGTATGACCTCCCGCCTGCCAATACATACCATAATTTATATAATACAAAATAAATTTTATTATTTATTGTAATTGAAAATTCTTTGAAAAAAAAAAAGTCAAATACCTTTACAATGGCGTATGTTAATTCATAGTCGCCGTGTCTGTATGTCATGGTATATCTTTCACCAAACAAAGAAAAAAAAAAAGTGAGGCACGATCAAACTACAAAGAACTAACGAATAAAATTTCATCCCAAAATTAGTTAACTTATGTAGATTAATACTATATATATATATATCCAACCCTGCAACTTGATCTTGAACAAACCAAGGCCTCCAATCATTTTGAATCGGCAAGTTCAAAGAGGAGATCCATTTCTCGGTGCTTGTGTGAGGGACATCCATATCATGATCACCACTGTCAAAGAATATTACAGTTACTGTTAATTAATTCGTTTTAGAAAATGGAATTATGATTTATGGGAGATCAAAAATTAAAACTAAACTCACCTATAAATTAGAACCTGGCAGACTTTATGGATGAATTTCTTGTGATAGTCTAGGGTATCCACTACGTCGAATGTGTAAGATTTAGTTTCATGTTGTCCATATTCATGCGAAAAGCTTGCATTACATCGCGCCCATTCGGATATAGTTTCCTGTCGCATTTCGTGTTGAATTAGATATAGATTATAGATCAATGACTACCGATGCGTAAAACTCTAACTATTAATTGTAGTTGCATTGCGAAAATACGGTGGGATTAAAATTATGAAGACAGGTACTTTAGGCCACCTTTAGGAAGAAGAGGAAGCACTCAATATTTTTTTTTCACTCAAATCAACACTTTAAATTTTTTTTTTAATAAATAAAAGGGGATTTTATAGAGGAATCCATCTCAATAGAAAATAAATAAATAAATAAATCTCAAGTTTAGAAATAAAAAAAGATGTACTACTTTCCATACATAAAAGCACTTAATCCAAAAATATCTTGATCAAAATTCTCAATTTTCCTATCAACACTTTAAATTTAAATTCACACAAACTGAACTTTCCAGTCTGCACTCAAGCACTTTGTTTTTCTTTCTTCTTTTAGTCTTGCAAATTCAAATACAATAGGCTTATCTATACTAATATATAATAAGAACGTTAAGAAAAACTCTAAATTATTATGATAATAAAGTCTATACTTTTATTTTATGAGAAAAACTTTTAGGAAATTATTATGATGTTCCAACCCAATGTAGCAAATATTTTCAAATTCATCGAGCATTTATAAATAACTTACATTGTACTTCACCTAATGAGACAAAAATATTTAAATTTGAGACCTTGTCTAAATCAAACTTTATGATACTCCATTTATCCTACTCCTACCCCATGGAACTAATAAACTCTATCCCAACCGCAAATAATTTTTTAGTATACTACTGAATGAAAACTGAAACCTATTTCGATTCGGTTTTCGGTCAGGTCAACTTTAATTTTCGGTTTTTTGGTTTTTGTGGTTAGGTTGACAGGTTGAACCAAATCGGCTGAACCGAAAATTGATATTAAAGTATATTTTTAAAATTTATTAATTATATATATATAATTGTATGTATACGCGTATCGATTCTAAACCCAAATCTTAAATCTCTACAAGTCCAACCCTAGCGTCTCACCCTCCGCCAGTCCTCCACTCGCCATTCCGGCACTCTATCACCATGGCGGCATGGACGACGGAAGTCTAGAGAGTAGAGACACGACGGCTTCTTAGTTTCTTGTTCCCCTATCTCGCAGGCCGCGGCAAGGACAGTGACACAGCAAGTGCAGAGCTCTCACACCCCCTATATGATTTCTTGTAAATTATGCTTTGATTTTTGGTTATTTTCTGCATTCTTGTGTCTGTAGGTATTTGGTTATGAATCAACTCCATTCTTGGGCGAATTGTGATTTTCTAATTATGGTTTTGATAATGATTGGGGATCTGGAACGGTGCTGCAGAGCTTCCAAATAACGGGTTATATGTAAACTTAAATATTATACTCTCTTTTTTCTTTATTTTATTTTCAATTTCGATTTTTGGCCGAAAACCAACACCAAAATAAAAATTTTCAGTTACAATCAAACCGTAAGAGATTTGGTTTCGGTTTCGGTTTGATTTTTTAAAATCGAGTGTTACAGTTGATCGAGCTGAAAATTCCGTTCAGTCGAAAACCGCCTAATGAACACCCTGACTCAAGATGGTCAAATTAATGACCACTTGCAACAAGTTGTGGTTTTTAAGGGCTACGATAAAAGATTTCTCACTAAATTAACATATGATCCAACTGTTAAATCTACATTATTTGATAATGTAAAAACACTTAAATCTGACTTTAATTGAAGGAAATATCCTTTATAAATACCTGACGAATGTGGAGAGCTTGTTGGACAGATTTGTCGTTTGCCCAGATCTCGGAATATACATAATTGTCCTCCTGGAATATATTACAATAACATTAAACAAACTTTGGAAACATAAACATATCAGGCCTAACCTTAACAAAATTGGGAGGGTGCAAGAAACGGTAATATAAATTCGTACTCTGCACCAGGATTCTTCAAAATCTGCCAGAATATTATACGATGATAACAGAAGTCGTCGTTCCCCGTCGTTCCACATACTAGGGCACCACGGTTCTAAGATTTGAGGTTTACGTATTTTGCTGAGACACTACACATGAATATAAATTAGAACTAAGAAGAGAAACCATTGTTCGAAACATTAACTTAGGATTATATATGGGTCAAAACTTATAATTAGTATAATATAATTAATAAACCATGCACATTTTTATCTTAAAATTCTTCGTATAAATGATTACCAGGTAGCTTGGGACTCAAACAGTTAATCTAGGAGAACATCCAGCAATCAAGTTATATCAGTACTCAATCGCTAGTTACTATGTATAGATTTTTTTTTTTTGGTAGGATGTTACTATGTATAGATGATAAAGTAATAAACCACCGTAGTCTGCAGATACATGCATAGTAGACTGAAAGTCAATTTAAAATTTTTGTTGAATTATAATAAAAATTATTTATAATAAGATTTAAATTACTACATTAAAATTGTAATATTTTTGTAATGTTTAGGACTCACCTGGTCTATTTGTCGGAGATAGTTCTGGCACAAAACATTATCAGGGTCCGAAATTACGAAATTTCCATTACAACTTTTTTCTGCTGCCTGCATAAATGGTATATATGCCAACTTATTTATGATAACATTAACCAAGTTAATTAATAGCCAAGAAAGTGTGAAATTAAAATGAATTGCCTTGTAAAGTTGATCAGATAGGAGCCCCATTCGATTGGCATATGGAATTCTTGCATTGTTATCCTCGAACAGGACAGTACCTGGATTTCCCAACAAATATCCCTGCTCACATCACATGTTTATTATATGACAAATAAATATCAGTTGTAAATATCACCATTTGTACTATTTTGTTTCCAAAAAAAAATAAAAAAATAGAAGAGAATCAAATATGGAAGTTGTACATACTTTAATATTCATTAAGGGCTCTGTCCCGAGGTCAATACCTATCACATGAAATACATAAATTTATATCCATATAAACCTCATACTTTAATAAGAAATAATTAGCTATACAATAAAAATTACCATTATAGATATGGCTGACAATTTGAGGTACATAAATGCCAGCATAAGAGTCGCCTGCAATGTACAACTGATTGTCGAGAAACTTTGGATGATTTACAAGCCACTGTATGATCATATTAATCAAACCGACTTTCGTTAGCAGCCATTGGCAGAGTACTAGTAAGTTTGTTTGTTTGTTTGTTTTTTTTTAAATTAAATTAAAGCCAGGCAACCACCCCGATTCCTAACGTGGCGACTTATGCAGAGTGTATTAATTAGAAAAGGTAACATGGCATACAATACAAAAGTACAATAGGCAAAAATACCCATCATCTATATGGACAATAAATGAGTGTTCGCAAAAATGATCTTTACCAAAAACAAAAGTAAAAGCCGAAAAAAATTGTGTAAATTTGTATTTGTAAAAGCCGAAAGTGTTGGGAATTTTCATTTTGAAAGAAAATATTATGAGGATAAAAAATAAGAGAGAAAAAGAATATGAAAGTTTTCATGTCCATGAAAAATAAGAGAATCTAAATGAAAATAATGAATGCGTTGAATAAATTGTGAGGGCCAAATAACTCTTTTATCTATTCTTTTAACGCAAATCATATATCTATTACCTTGGTGAGGAATTGATATGTATGTTGGGCAGCAAGTGTGTCGCTGGAGTTGTAAGCTTCAGGAGTGGTTGCATAGGAGAATCCAGTCCCAACAGGTTGATCCAAAAATATAACGTTGGCAACCTGTATATACATTCCATTTCCACCCAAATAGTATATATATAATCAAGGGATAAAATTTTTTGTCTTTTGAAATATAAATTTTTTTGTCATTTGAAGTATATATATATATATACTTTCATACCCAAACTAAATCTCGTTGTATACCATCATCTCTATTTCGTGTTTTGTTGCATATTGCCATCTTTTATTCGCATTATTTACAAAAGACTTTCTCCCGGTGATTTTTAATAATTTTGGTTGTTTTGAACATTAAATACTTGATATACATATGATTTTAATAAGTTTAAATTTGTTCTTACTAAGTCATGAAATGATAAATTTTATCCTGACCAAGTTATGTGCAAATCATGTGTTTACTATTTTGATTTTGGAAATCATAAAAAATCGGCCGTAACCACAAAAGATTAACCAGAGATGTTTAAAAAAAGATGCCAAGTATAAATGATAGTTTGTAACAAAACTTAGTTTCAGTTATCCATATAATTAATTTTTTTTCCCTTTTCTTCCATAAATATTCATCATATATAATAATACCATAGTACCTTCGTCCATGAATGTGGATTCAATTTCAGGGCTGGTATGGTCCCACCGGAACTAGAATAGTCGAAAATTAACGGACCTTCACACGTACAATGAGATAATGAAAATGAAATACACAATATTTGTAATTTACTAGAATAACAATAATTAAAAACAAAGGATGTCTAAATCAATAGTACTCTAGGCATTGCCGTGATACACATTTGTTCCTATAACTATAATTTATAAGTGCATATATCATTCTTTTACTCAGAAATTCAGCTGCATCAAATGTTTATTGAAAGTAATTAAAAATATAAAAGTAAAAACTCCAAAATTATCTTTCTCAAATTTATTTCAAAGTATCATCATAATTTAATAACTCGGAGCAATACTAATTTAATTAAAAGTTTTGCATTTGAGCTAATGGGTATGCAGCTACCCTAAATAGGAAGTGATTTACATATCTAGTTTAACCCATAAAATGAGCTAGGGAACTAAAAATATATATATATATTTTAGAACACACACAACGGATAACTGTGGAGTCGGTCAGAGAGATGAAGATATATATCATACCAATCTCATAAACAAGGCCGGAAAAAGCAGAACAACCAGGGCCGCCGGTGAGCCAAAGCATAAGAGGGTCTCCTTCAGGGTTTCTTTCGGATTCAATAAAATAGTAGAACAATTGCACTTCTTCCGATTTTCCCACGCCAATATAACTAATTCATAGCATATATTTAATAATTACAAACTTATACATATATATATATATATATATATATATATATATACACACATATATAACACTGATCAACTAATTAGTTACCCGGTTTGAAGTTTGAAAGGAAGTTTTCCAGGAAAACCAGGCAGATCTTCTACGACTGATGAATCAGAAAGAAGTGCGCGCGCATTGTGATCGATGAGGAAAAGCAACACCAACACCAAAGTCAGTAGAAATTGAAGTTGCAGGTCAATAGACATGACTTTCATGGCAGATGAGCGGTGGCTTTAATTTCCTTTTTGCTGACAATTATTTGTGGCAGACAAGAAAGAAACCAAATAAAGCATATGAAAACAGGATAAATGTATTGGGGATGTCTAACAAAGGATAAATATATTGAGGATGTCTAACAAAAGTTCAATCGATACTGAGTTCACATGAGGTCGGTCTGTACAAGATTGTATTATATTATATTTTTAATAAATTTTGCATATTATGTAATTTTAAATTTCATGTATGCAATCACCCACCTTCTCCTTAATATTTTTTTTTAAAAAAACCACTTATATTTTTAATGGATATTTTTAATAAATTTAGTAAGTTTTTTAAAATTAAAATTTATTTTGTTTAATTTGAGAGAACATAAGGATATGACATCCATTTTAATTATTTTTTTATTGTTCTATGTATTTTTTAAGTAATTTTTCATTTTATTTTTTGAATACATAACTACATATATATGTTAAAAAAATAGATAAATAAAATTAAAATAGAATAATAATCAATAATTTGATTTTAAAATAATATTAAAATATTTTTTCCACACGTACCTTATATGCATAAATCATAATATACTAAAATAATTAATAATCAAATTTTATTTTATTAAATTTATTTATAGAAAGTTCCATAATTTTGTGTATCTTATTTGATTTAAAATATATAATTAATTTAATCATTTAAATTATATACTTTGGAATTTTTTCAAATCATAAACATTTAAAAAAAATCTCTCTTAAATTCTAACCATGTACATTTAAAAAAAATTATCTCTTAAATTTTGTCTTTTTAGAACATGCCTATTTATATTTTTATTTTAAATTAATCTTTTTTTCTCTCTCTTAAATCAACTTTCTCTCTCAAATCTTGTTCACCTAATTTTTTTTTCACTCTTAAGTTCCATCTTTTTAAAACACGTTTTTATTTTCTTTATTTTAAATTAATTTTTTATCTCTCTCTATGGATTTTCTTTCTCCCTGATGAAACCCAACTTCCAAAGAAAACCACATTCTCCTTTTAACAACTGTTAATAAATATTATTATCGATTAAATTATACCTTTACATAATAATTCATAAAATATGTTACTTATGATAATATGTTACTTAGTCGTAGATAATACTTGAAATTTATTAAATGCATGTGGTAAAATTGAGTTAGCATTTTAAATTTGTTTGGAGAATAAATTGATAGTATTAATATAAATCAAGATCAATTATATAAATTCAATTCAGTCGATATTATTTGGCTCTACGTGATAACTAATAATTTTCTATATTTTTTTAATTGTTAATCACAAATAATTGTATTTTAAATTAAAAAATTTCATTAGAAATTTAGTGATTATTTAGTAGAAACATAATTTATGAGAATCAAATAAAATTTTGGTATTTCTATGTCATAATAGAGAAAATTAATTATAACTTATAAGTGATAAATCCACAAACAACATATTTGTATGCATATTTTTAATTAATTTTTAAATTTTTTTTGGTTTAAAATTTTAATATTAAAATGCACAGAACTTTGAAATAAAAAAATGATTGGAGAAAAGGTTTGAATTTAAGATTTTTTATAAAAATAATTATGGATTATATTTTTTAATAAATTATTAGAGATAAAGTAGAAGAATTATAGAAAATAATGTTTCAATTTAAAAATAAATATATTAAATAACGTAGTTGGCTAGAGAAAAAATATGAACCTAAACATAATGGTTGATTTAAAAATATGTATTTTTAAAATTAAATAAAATCAGTACAAATTAGTACAACCCGACCTACTGTAAGTTTAGTACGAACCCAACCTAATAATAGACAACCTCAAGTTGGTTGCCACAATCTAGTTTAATTCTTTCTAGACTTCATTATTCTATGAAGTCCTTTACTTTTACCTAATCTAAACTCTTTTCTTTTCTGTCCCTCATTTTTAAAATATTCTCTGGCTAAGACTCTTTTCTCTTTCTGCCTCTCATTTTTAAGATTTTTTTTCTTTTAATTTATTTATACATTATCTCTTAACCCATATTTTTTTTTCTCTTTCTTCTCTTTTAATTTATTTATGTATTATCTCTTTAACATCAATATTTTTTTATCTTTTTTTAGTATTTTAAATTTTTATTATTTATGATTTGAGTTTGAGATTTTTTTATTTTAATTTATCTTTATCTATATTTATCAAACGTATTTAATAATAATTTAATTATTAGTAATATAAAAAAAATTATCTTTAATATATTTTAATAATAATATCATTTTTTTATGCACAGATAGAGTGTGCGTGATTACTAGTAGTTATAATAAAAGATTCTTTCTTAACAAGATTCATGTCATCTTCTTGGTTACGTGATAAGTGAGAATTAACAAAGAATTAACCACTTATCTTCTATATTTGATTTAGAGCTGGTGAAACAAGTGATAAGTGAAAATTTACAAAGAATTAATCACTTATCTTCTATATTTGATTTAGAGTTGGTGAAACATTGAACAGTAGAAACGCCAGAGCTTCTGGCATTTATGTTAAAAAAAATATTTTTTATTTAAAAAGGCCACAACAAGTGGCAACTTTTAAAAAAATTATTAATAAAAAAAACACGTCAAGATCTCTGGCGAGATTAAAAAATGATTAGACCAAGATCCCTGGCATTTTCGTTAAAATATTAATAAAAAATTACCCAAAAACGCCAGAAGTTCTGGCATTTTAGTGTAAAATCTTAACCCAATTTTTTTTCAATATAACACTTTATGAATTCTTCTAATTTTAAATATTATTTTCGAAAAATCCTCGACATATGCATGCTTATACTTTTTTATGCCTTAAATACAATTAAATTGTCTAATAATTCGCTCTTTTTTTTAAAAAAAAAAAACAAACCAGCGATGTGTCGTGGGGTTTTGCAGGAGGCCCCCACCTCATATATTAACTAACAAGAGCAGATAATAATTACATAAGTTCATGATCCAAAGATCCTTGATGCTCAAAATACAAAAATGACCCATATCCAAGTGAATATCAAACTGATTACAGGAGCCTATATTCTTCCCCCAATTGTTACTCCTTTCTCTTAGACAATCAATTCCGGTGATGTAGTGATTATGATTGGAAATATTAGTAGGCTCTTTCGAGCAATTGTCACTCCTTTTTTTCAGCCATTGCAGTCCAGTGATGTAGTGAATAAGTTTGGAATTATTTCCAAACCCTTGTGAGCGATTCTGGCCCCTCTTACCAAGCGTGACAACGGTGGCGTCCTCAAGGCTACGCAATTGCCTTTGTTGGTATCGGACAATTTGTACATCAAAATCGTCAATTTCAAAGTTACAAACTAACCATGCTCCTCCATGACAAATCCGTTTCCTAGCTTTCATTTTCTCTGACCTGTCAGTCCTGCAAAACCTTCTCTTGCCCGTGGCTTGATTAAGCATAATACTCGTACTTTTCTTATAGCAAAGGACCACTATTAGTAAGTCAAAATTGTAAAAGCTCCACCCAAACCTGAACCCTTTTTGCACATTAAGTTGTCTGCAGTTCCACCTCATGCTGTCGATTTGTAAAAACTTACTGTTGCACATAAACACAAGCAAACTACCCGCATTAAAACTAACCTCCAACATATCATTACCTGAGGTCTTAGTACTCTCCGCCATATCCGACACCTGCATGCAAACAAATGACATTTATTTGAATCTAAATGTCGGCAGCTCCCATCTATCCACTCTGGCAAGCCCCATTAACCTGTTCTCCATGTTATGTTCTGGATAAATCCAGTTCATTTGTGATTCCGCAGCTTTTGTAGCAAGCCAATCTGCCGGTGTGTTACCTTCCCTATAGATGTGTGATATTTTGATCTCCATTTTTCTTGAGTTCTTCATAATCTCCGAGATTCGTCTGTTAACCTCAACATCTCCCATGAATCCTCTTTTAAGTATGTTTATAACCACCTTGCATCTATCTCCAGCCACACTCTCCGGCAACCCATCTCCTTTGCTCTTTTGATTCCTTCCGCTGCAGCCCAGATTTTTGCGACAGTGTTTGTTGTTTGGCCCAATGCTATGCTGAAAGCCTCCCATATTTTCCCTTGGTGATCTCTGAGTAACCACCAATACCTGCATTTCCTGGATTTCCCCGAGAAGCCCCATCTGTATTGATTTTGAACCATCCCTCTGGAGGCCGTTTCCACTGCACTAGCTTCAATTGTTTCGGCATTCTGTTTTCCAGGCTGATACCCAATGCTCGAGCCACAACTATGTCTCATTTCCACCAACTTCTCTTTATTCTCCTCAACCCATGCAAACGAAAAACATGCGTAAGAATTTGTCTCAATATATTATAAACCGAAAAATATTTACCTTCATATTTACAAAGATTTCTTTGTTTCCAAATATACTACAAGATGAGAATCGGTATTACCATCCTAATATGGGGGTTAGTGCTATACACGGACGACGTCACCCAAAGCTGCAAAACAATTACAAGTGAAACGGTATTGCATGGGCTAATCCGAAACATACCTTCAAAATGACTCCAAACCTGTCTTGTCTTATCTCCGTTCAGGAACATGTGTTCCCTTGTTTCAATTTCATGGCAGCATGTGCACTTTGAGACCAGGGTTATTCCTTTCCTCTGAAGGCGTTCATCCACCGCAATCCAATCATTTATCAATCTCCACTTGAAAATTAATATTGTTGGAGTGAGTTTAGTACTACAAATAGCTTTAAACAAATTCGATTTCGGCCTTTTATTTCTTAATAATTCCCATGCAGATTTGACACTGAACACCCCATCATTGTTGCCTACCCAAATCGCCTTGTCTGCCTCTCCATGCCTAATCGGGCACATATCCACCACTCGTGTCATGTTTGTACTGATTCTGGTCTCAACCTTGAACATATCCCACCTGCCGTCTGTAATGAAATCCTTAACTCTCTCCTCACCCCCATTGCTGGGCATGTGTTCATACAAAGTTGTCGGGGATAACCACTTGTCGTCCCAAAAGGAAGCTCTCCCGTTGCCAATTATCCAAGAGATATATTTCTCTGCATGATCTCTGACTTTGCATAATCTTTTCCACGTAAAGGAACTTCTAACAGTGTAGCCCGCATGTGTTGGATGGACATTGCTGCAGTACTTATTTTTCATGTAAACACTCCAAAACGAGATTTCCTCCCGAAATCTCCACCATAACTTCCAACTAAATACTTCAATCAAATCCGATAGTTTTCTCACACCGAGGCCGCCCTCATCCACCAAAAAACACAACTTTTCCCATGTGGCCCATCTCATCTTCTTCATATTACTAAACGATCCCCAAAAAAAACCATTAAAAAGAACTTCAAGCGCTCTTAGGATCCCTAATGGTGGCTCTATTATCTGCAATTCATGCATAGGGATAGAATACAATATTGATTTTATCAATTGAAGCCTTCCTCCATGTGATAAGAAACTAGTTTCCCAACCACTTGTTCTATCTCTAACCTTTCTAAGCATGTTTTCAAAAATAATGGTTTTTCTCCTCCATTTGAACAAAGGCACCCCTAAATATTGCATTGGAAGCTCACCTCTTGTATATCCCAAAATCTCTTTC
>JBBMKE010329982.1:0-13371 GCA_037834125.1 Lippia alba | reverse complement strand
CTTTTAGCTAATTTCCATCTTTTAGGGGGATAAGTTAAAATTTAGTATTTCACAGGGAGGTAAAATGTTATTAACTCCACTAATAAATGATTATGTACCTTAGGTAAGTTGACTACAGTAATCACGAATCCCTCAATTCTCAACTCCAACATGTGATCAAAAAATTAAAAGATCAAGCACTACTTCGACTTGATACTTTTATTGCTCCCATCTCATCCATCTTTGAGCTCTTGTGCTGCATAATTTCAGGTGTTAAGACATACTACTTGGTAAAGTGGTCGGTACAAAATTGAAAGGCAAACAGTGATAATATCATTTTGATGGTGATATCTCAGAACATGCAACATAAAAACTGGCAGCAGTTTTTTTACCTTATTTTTCTTGTGCTTATGACTATCGTTGACGTCCTCATCTCCATCATGTTTTCTCTTCTGAAATACAAAAATAGTCAGACAGGTTGTTTGATTTTGTTAAATCACATGTTTAAGAGTGCTGCTATCGTTTATTTACAGCTTCATTCTGAGTCAAGTATGTTTCAAAGTATTGTCCTAGTTTTTAGGAGTCAGTTATTTCATTTTCAGCATGTTATCCACTTTAACATAATTCTAGGATCTTAGTTCAATTCCTTTTTCCTTTTCCTGAATGTAAAAACTGAAGTGTCATAAAAAAGTGAAGTTCCTCGCTTCAATCAGTTGTGTGTTATCTTTCTTGTTGTTGTCACTATCACTTCTAGCAGATCAAATAACTTTGAAAACAAAAACAAAGTGGTATCAGAGCCTACTTCTTGAGGGATATGTGAGGCTAGTTGATAGTACATATGGAAAGAGAGTCAAACTTTTCAGTAATTGCACTACCAATTTTAGATGGTGATAACTATAAAATGTGTGTTGTGCACATGGAGACCTACTTGGAAGTATTGGATCTGTGGGAAGTTGTTGAAGAAGACTATGAAGTTCAGCCACCTCCAGCAAATCCCACAGTTGCATAAATGAAGTCACATAAGGAAAAGAAAACAAAGAAATCAAAAGCAAAGGCTTGCTTATTTGTAGCAGTGTCATCCACTATTTTCACACGAATAATGTCATTGAAGTCAGCAAAACATTTGGGACTATCTCAAGGCAAAATATGGTGATGAGAGAATCCGAGGAATGCAAGTATTGAATCTGATTAGGGACTTTGAACTGCAAAAAATGAAAGAGTCAGAATCAGTAAAAGAGTACTCGGACAGACTTTTAAGCATTGCCAACAAGGTTGGTTGCTTGGATCCGAGTTATCTGATGCAAGAATTGTGGAGAAACTGCTCGTAACAGTGCCAGAAAGGTTTGAAGAAACCATAACAACGCTGGAGAACACGAAGGACCTATCAAAGATTCCTCTTGGTGAACTCTTAAATGCTTTACAAGCACAAGAGCAAAGAAGAGACATGAGACAAGATAGAGTGGTAGAAAGAGCCTTTCCAGCCAAACATCATTACAACAACAACAATAAAATGAAGAAGAGCTTGAAGAATAAGCCAACAAATGGATACGGTTCATTCAACAACCATCAAAAGGGCAAAAGCGAAGGCTCAAAGAAGACTTATCCACCCTGCGAACATTGTAAGAGGAACGGGCATCCACCTTTTAAATGCTGGTGGAGACCTGATGCAAAATGTACTAAGTGCAGCCAACTCGGTCATGAAGCAGTAGTGTGTAAAGTCAAGCCTCAACGTCAAGATGAAGATGCCAAGGTGGTTGATCAAGAGGAGGAAGATCAGCTTTTTGTGGCCACATGTTTCACAAGTTCTGATGCAAGTGAACACTGGCTAGTTGATAGTGGGTGTACCAACCACATGACACATGATATAGAACTCTTCAAGGAATTGAGAACCACTGAAACCAAAAGGGTGAGGATTGGAAATGGTGAATATCTGGACGTGAAAGGAAAATGCAAAGTAGCTATCTCAAGCTGTGAAGGTACAAAAATTATTTCTGATGTTCTTTTTGTGCCAAATATTGATCAAAACCTATTGAGTGTTGGTCAATTGTTGGAGAAAGGCTATAAAGTCTTGTTTGAGAATAAACAATGCTTAATTAAAGATGTTGATGGTAGAGATATGTTTAAAGTCAGAATGAAAAGAAAAAGTTTTGCCTTAAATTAAATGGAGGAGGAGCATATGGCCTTTCCATCTAAAGAGAGTGTCACAGAAATATGGCACAAAATACTTGGACATTTTCTCCATCGAGGATTACTTCAAATGAAAAGATTAGATATGGTCAATGACCTACCGAATTTGAACGAGCAGTCACAAAATTGTCAAGTTTGTCAATATGGAAATCTAACTAGGAAGTCATTTCCCAAGACAGCTTGGAGAGCTTCAAAGGCTACAATTGGTTCGCACAATATTTCAGGTCCTCAAAGAACACCATCATTGAATGGAAATTGATACTATGCAACATTCATCGATGACTTCACTAGAATGTACTAGTTTTATTCTTTCTAAAGCACAAGTCAGAAATAGCAATAGTTTTCTCGAGGTTCAAATCTTGGGTTGAAAATGAAAGTGGCTGCAAAATTCAAATGCTCAGATCTGACAATGGCAAAGAGTATACTTCTGAAAAATTCAATCAATTTTGTCATGAAGCAGGAATTGAGCATCAATTAACAGCTCCCTACACTCCTCAACAAAATGGAGTAGTTGAGAGGAGAAATAGGTTCATAATGGAGATGACACGTTGCATGCTAAATGAAAAGAACTTACCTAAGAAGTTCTGGGCAGAAGCAGCAAACACTGCTGTTTTCTTACAAAATCGACTCCCAACAAGAGCTGTAAATGGTCAGACTCCATTTGAAGCCTGGTATGGATGCAAACCATCACTTAAATTCATTAAAGTATTTGGTTGTTTGTGTTTTACCCGAGTTCCACAGATTAATCAAGATAAGCTGGATAAAAGAGCATTACCAGGAATCTTTATAGGCTACAGTACAGTCACGAAAGCCTACAAAGTCTTCCAGCCACAAACTGGAAAAATTGTCATAAGTAGGGATGTGCACTTCATGGAAGAAGAAGAGTGGAACTGGGAAGAATCAAAGAAGACCAATCAGTTTTCAAGTGAGTTAAGGCATTCAACTACTGTCAATTTATGAGAAGACCCTGTTGGTGAATTTTGGGGAGATGAATTGGTGGATCACACACCAATAAGAGGTACGAGATTGCTCTCTGACATATATCAAAGATGCAATATTGCTGTTTGTGAACCTGTTGGATACTTGGAAGCAAAAGAAAATCAAAATTAGATGAATGCAATGAAGGAGGAGTTGTCAATGATTAAGAAAAATAACACTTGGGAGTTAGTTGACAGACCTCTTGACAGGAAGATAATTGGAGTAAAGTGGGTGTTCAGGACTAAGTTGAATCCCGACGGTTCTATCAACAAGTACAAAGCAAGGCTAGTAGTTAAGGGATATGCTCAAGTGTTCGGAGTTGATTACTCAGACACATTCGCACCTGTGGCTAGGCTTGATACAATCAGATTGCTCCTTGCTTTGGCAGCTCAAAGAAATTGGAAAGTGTTTCAGTTAGACGTCAAGTCAGCTTTCCTTAATGGATTTCTGGAGGAAGAAATCTATGTTGAGCAACCTGAAGGCTTCGTGGAAAAGAAAGACGAACATAAAGTTTATTTGCTGAAAAAGGCACTTTATGGTCTAAAGCAAGCTCCTCGGGCGTGGTATAGCAGAATCGATGATTACTTAGTCAGTTTGGGGTTTGAGAAAAGTCTATCTGAACTCACATTATATGTCAAGCATGATGGTGCAGACACTCTAGTCATTTCTCTATATGTAGATGATCTGTTAGTTACGGGGAGCAATTCTAGTCAGATTGATCAATTCAAACTGGAAATGAAGAAGGTCTTTGAGATGACAGATCTTGGTCTGATGACTTATTTTCTTAGAATGGAAGTCAAGCAAAGTCAGGATGAAGTGTTCATCTATCAGAAAAAGTATGCAAAAGATATACTGAAAAAGTTTCGAATGGAAGATTGCAAAGCAATGAGTACTCCTATGAATCAAAAGGAAAAGCTATCTAAAGAAGCTGGAGCTGCCCAAGTTGATGAAGCTGAATTTAGAAGCTTAATAGGATGCCTAATGTATTTAACAGCAACCAGGCCTGACATCTTAAATGTAGTGTGCATTCTATCTAGGTTTATGCATTGTCCAAATGAAACTCATATGAGGGCTGCAAAGAGAGTCATTAGATACATCAAGGGAACTTGGAACTATGGAGTGAAGTTCATGAAGAGCATGGAGCTTAAGATGACAGGTTTCTCTGACAGTGATTGGGGAGGCTCAATTGATGACATGAAAAGCACATCTGGGTATTGTTTTAGTTTCGGTTCAGGGATGTTTTCGTGGTGTTCTAAGAAGCAAGAAACAGTAGCTTAGTCCACACCTGAGGCTGAGTTTATTGCTACAACAGGAGCTGTGAATCAAGCTCTCTGGTTGAGGAAGATTCTCACTGATTTAAACTTGGAGCAGAAACAAAGTACCCAGATTTTTATTGATAATCAAGCTGCCATTGCAATATCTAACAATCCAGTATTTCATGGCAAGACAAAGCATTTCAATATCAAGTTGTTTTCGTGAGAGAAGTGCAAAAGAGTGGTGATGTGACTCTGTGTTATTGCAAGACAGATTATCAAGTTGCTGATATTTTTACCAAACCATTGCCACTTAGCAAGTTTGAAAATTTCAGGAAGAAACTTAGAGTTTGCAGCATCTAAACAAGGAGGAGTGTTAAATCACGTGTTTAAGAGTGCTGCTATGTTTTTATTTACTGCATTATTCTAAGTCAAGTCTGTTTCAAAGTAGTGTCCTAGTTTCTAGGAGTCAGTTATTTCATTTCAGCATGTTCTCCACTCTAGCATAATTCTAGGATCTTAGTTCAGTTCCTTTTAATCCTTTTCCTGAATGTAAAAAGGTGTGTGTCGATATAAAGAAAAGTGAAGTTCCTCCCTTCAATCAAGTGTGTTATCTTTCTTGCTGTTGCAACTATCACTTCTAGCAGATCAAATAGCTTTGAAAAACAACAACAAAGTGGTATCAAGAGCCTACTTCTTGAGGGATCTGTGAGGCTAGTTGATAGTACATATGGAAGGAGAGTCAAACTTTTCAGCAATGGCACCACCAGTTTTCGATGGTGATAACTATAAGATGTGGGCTGTGCGCATGGAGACCTACTTGGAAGCATTGGATCTGTGGGAAGCTGTTGAAGAAGACTATGAAGTTCAGCCACCTCCAACAAATCCCACAGTTGCACAAATGAAGTCACATAAGGAAAAGAAAACAAAGAAGTCAAAAGCAAAGGCTTGCTTATTTGCAGCAGTGTCATCCACTATTTTCACACGAATAAAATGTCATTGAAGTCAGCAAAGAATATTTGGGACTATCTCAAGGCAGAATATGAAGGTGATGAGAGAATCCGAGGAATGCAAGTATTGAATCTGATTAGGGATTTTGAACTGCAGAAAATGAAAGACTCAGAATCAGTAAAAGAGTACTCGGACAAACTTTTAAGCATTGCCAACAAGGTGAGGTTGCTTGGATCCGAGTTATCTGATGCAAGAATTGTGGAGAAACTGCTTGTAACAATGCCAGAAAGGTTTGAAGCAACCATAACAACGCTGGAGACACAAAGGACCTGTCAAAGATTCCTCTTGCAGAACTCTTAAATGCTTTACAAGCACAAGAGCAAAGAAGAGCCATGAGACAAGATGGAGTGGTAGAAGGAGCCTTTCCAGCCAAACATCATTACAACAGCAAGAATAAAATGAAGAAGAGCTTGAAGAATAAGCCAACAAATGGATACGGTTCATTCAACAACCATCAAAAGGGCAAAAGCGAAGGCTCAAAGAAGACTTATCCACCCTGCGAACATTGTAAGAGGAACGGGCATCCACCTTTTAAATGCTGGTGGAGACCTGATGCAAAATGTACTAAGTGCAGCCAACTCGGTCATGAAGCAGTAGTGTGTAAAGTCAAGCCTCAACGTCAAGATGAAGATGCCAAGGTGGTTGATCAAGAGGAGGAAGATCAGCTTTTTGTGGCCACATGTTTCACAAGTTCTGATGCAAGTGAACACTGGCTAGTTGATAGTGGGTGTACCAACCACATGACACATGATATAGAACTCTTCAAGGAATTGAGAACCACTGAAACCAAAAGGGTGAGGATTGGAAATGGTGAATATCTGGACGTGAAAGGAAAATGCAAAGTAGCTATCTCAAGCTGTGAAGGTACAAAAATTATTTCTGATGTTCTTTTTGTGCCAAATATTGATCAAAACCTATTGAGTGTTGGTCAATTGTTGGAGAAAGGCTATAAAGTCTTGTTTGAGAATAAACAATGCTTAATTAAAGATGTTGATGGTAGAGATATGTTTAAAGTCAGAATGAAAAGAAAAAGTTTTGCCTTAAATTAAATGGAGGAGGAGCATATGGCCTTTCCATCTAAAGAGAGTGTCACAGAAATATGGCACAAAATACTTGGACATTTTCTCCATCGAGGATTACTTCAAATGAAAAGATTAGATATGGTCAATGACCTACCGAATTTGAACGAGCAGTCACAAAATTGTCAAGTTTGTCAATATGGAAATCTAACTAGGAAGTCATTTCCCAAGACAGCTTGGAGAGCTTCAAAGGCTACAATTGGTTCGCACAATATTTCAGGTCCTCAAAGAACACCATCATTGAATGGAAATTGATACTATGCAACATTCATCGATGACTTCACTAGAATGTACTAGTTTTATTCTTTCTAAAGCACAAGTCAGAAATAGCAATAGTTTTCTCGAGGTTCAAATCTTGGGTTGAAAATGAAAGTGGCTGCAAAATTCAAATGCTCAGATCTGACAATGGCAAAGAGTATACTTCTGAAAAATTCAATCAATTTTGTCATGAAGCAGGAATTGAGCATCAATTAACAGCTCCCTACACTCCTCAACAAAATGGAGTAGTTGAGAGGAGAAATAGGTTCATAATGGAGATGACACGTTGCATGCTAAATGAAAAGAACTTACCTAAGAAGTTTTGGGCAGAAGCAGCAAACACTGCTGTTTTCTTACAAAATCGACTCCCAACAAGAGTTGTAAATGGCCAGACTCCATTTGAAGTCTGGTAAGGACGCAAACCATCACTTGAATTCATTAAAGGATTTGGTTGTTTATGTTTTACCCGAGTTCCACAGATTAATCAAGATAAGCTGGATAAAAAAGCATTACCAGGAATCTTTATAGGCTACAGTACAGTCACAAAAGCCTACAAAGTCTTCCAGCCACAAACTGGAAAAATTGTCATAAGTAGGGACGTGAACTTCATGGAAGAAGAAGAGTGGAACTGGGAAGAATCAAAGAAGACCAATCACTTTTCAAGTGAGTTAGGGCACTCACCTACTGTCAATTTACAAGAAGAACCTGTTGGTGAAGTTTGGGGAGATGAATTGGTGGATCACACCAATAAGAGGCACGAGATTGCTCTCTGCCATATATCAAAGATGCAATATTGCTGTTTGTGAACCTGCTGGATACTTGAAAGGAAAAGAAAATCAAAATTGGATGAATGCAATGAAGGAGGAGTTGTCAATAATTATGAAAAATAAAACTAGGGAGTTAGTTGATAGACCTCATGACAGGAAGATAATTGGAGTAAAGTGGGTGTTCAAGACTAAGTTGAATCCTGAAGGCTCTGTCAACAAGTACAAAGCAAGGCTAGTAGTTAAGGTATAGCTCAAGTGTTCGGAGTTGATTACTCAGACACATTCGCACCTGTGGCTAGGCTTGATACAATAAGATTGCTCCATGCTTTGGCAGCTCAAAGAAACTGGAAAGTGCTTCAGTTAGACGTCAAGTCAGCTTTCCTTAATGAATTTCTACAGGAAGAAATCTACATTGAGCAACCTAAAGGCTTCGTGGAAAAGGAAGACGAAGATAAAGTATCTTTGCTGAAAAAGGTGCTTTATGGTCTAAAGCAAGCTCCTCGGGCGTGGTATACCAGAATCGATGATTACTTAGTCAGTTGGGGTTTGAGAAAAGTCTATCTGAACTCACATTATATGTTAAGCATGATGGTGCAGCCACTCTAGTCATTTCTCTATATGTAGATGATCTGTTAAGGAGCAATTTTAGTCAGATTGATTAATTCAAACTAAAATGAAGAAGGTCTTTGAGATGATAGATCTTGATCTGATGACTTATTTTCTTGGAATGGAAGTCAAGTAAAGTCAGGATGAAGTGTTCATCTGCCAGAAAAAGTATGCAAAAGATATACTAAAAAAGTTTCGAATGGAAGATTGCAAAGCAATAAGTACTCCTATGAATCAAAAGGAAAAGCTATCTAAAGAAGCAGGAGTTGCCCAAGTTGATAAAGCTGAATTTAGAAGCTTAGTAGGATGCCTAATCTATTTAACAGCAACCAGGCCTGTCATGCAGTGTGCATTCTATCTAGGTTTATGCATTGTCCAAATGAAACTCACATGAGGGCTGCAAAGATAGTCATTAGATACATCAAGGGAACTTGTAACTATGGAGTGAAGTTCATGAGGAGCATGGAGCTTAAGATGACAGGTTTCTCTGACAGTGATTGGGGAGGCTCAATTGATGACATGAAAAGCGCATCTGGGTATTGTTTTCGTGGTGTTCTAAGAAGCAAGAAATAGTAGCTCAGTCCACGGTTGAGGCTGAGTTTATTGCTGCAACAGGAGCTATGAATCAAGCTCTCTGGTTGAAGAAGATTCTCACTGATTTAAACTTGGAGAAGAAACAAAGTACTGAGATTTTTATTGATAATCAAGCTGCCATTGCAATCTCTAACAATCTAATATTTCATGGCAAGACAAAGCATTTCAATTTCAAGTTGTTTTTTGTGAGGAAAGTGCAGAAGAGTGGTGATGTTACTCTGTGTTATTGCAAGATAGATGATCAAGTTGCTGATATTTTTACCAAACCATTGCCGCTTAGCAAGTTTGAAAATTTCAGGAAGAAACTTTGCAGCATCTAAACAAGGAGGAGTGTTAAATCACGTGTTTAAGAGTGCTGCTATGCTTATATTTACAGCTTTATTCTGAGTCAAGTATGTCTCAAAGTATTGTCCTAGTTTTTTAGGAGTCAATTACTTCATTTTTAGCATGTTCTCCACTTTAGCATAATTCTAGGATCTTAGTTTAGTTCCTTTTTCCTTTTCCTGAATGTAACAGTGAAGTGTCAGTAAAAAAGTGAAGTTCCTCCCTTCAATCAATTGTGTGTTATCTTTCTTGCTGTTGCCACTATCACTTCTAGCAGATCAAATAACTTTGAAAAACAACAACAGATTTGGCAGTTGTCTCGGCAATGGTATGGTGGGAGTTTTAAATTTATCAAAGATGTACAGTGCTGAAATTTAAGTTTAACAGTTTTTTTATAAAAACGTCTAGCCACCTGAAAGTGGCAATCCTATGAAATTAGACAGTCACTGATTAGTAAGCTATATGTCTGTTTTCAAACCTTCTCTTGATGTCTTTTTGAGTGGTCATTGCCAGAATCATGATGGCCACTTTTATCTTTTTTCTTCTCCTTATCCTTGTCTTTGCTTCGATCTTTATAGCGATGTTTGTACTTCTTGTGCTCTTTATCCTTTTGCTTTTTATGTTTCTTCTCCTTTTCTTTAGACTCACTTTTAGATTTCCCAACAACCGGAGGAGTGCCCTTCTCAGACTATAAAACATTAAAAGAACAAACCTCAAACTCCCACTACAACAGAATTTACAACAATTCAAAGATTGCAAAACAAATAGACTTAATCTGCTGGTAGAAGGGCGAAAAGATTCTTATTAAGTCATCGAATAAACTCACAAGTTTAATAGATAGATAGAAACTTACAGACGGAAGATCAACAAGAGTTGTTTCCCTTAGTTGAAAAGCTTCCCTAAGAATATCTAGGTCAAAAGGTTGTATCTGTGTATTAGTTTCTCCAGATAACGATGAATCTTGAATGAGTTGGCTCAATTGCATCCCTTCCCCTTTTCGGATTTCATTGTCACCAACCACATTGTGAAGGTAGTGTGTGTCTGATATTGACACAAGAAGCGACCTCTTGCAGAAGAAGTCATGGTGAGGTAACAACTTGTAGTGACTTATAAGATCGGCGACACCCGTAAGTTCTCTTGGCCCTAATGTGAAGAATAGAAAGCTGGTTTAAAAATCAGAATAAATTGATAAAAAAGCAGATGCAAATGAAAGTCTACAATTTAAAATAAACATATATTGCATCTTAGACAAACAAAAGTTGGCAGCTTCTGAATTCTTGTGAGAAATATGCAGTACTTTAATTGGTGTTCTGAAGAGCATAATTCAGATCTTCACCAATGTACTTATTTTAGCAACCAGTAGCAGATGTTACCAGAAAAAGGATAAAAGTGGATTTCATTTTTTCTATATTCGTTGTTACTACTTCTCATCTAAGCCAATTCTACCATAAAGCGAGGCACTAAGTAAAAAGCATTTCCACCATTGCAAATGGATCATCTACGGAAGCACCCTAAAGCCATGCAGATGCTCCCTCCCATCTTCAGAAAAGATTGTTACCCCAGAAGCATAAGCATTTTTAAAAAGTAAGCTCAACATAGGCATGATTCCTACCACTATTAAGTAAGCCTGATAAAAGAAATTGGTGTAATACAACCTTTTCAACCAGTAACTATAGTTACTAAACGAGACCCATCTAAATCACCATAATCCAAACTAGGTCCAAAAGTTACATAAATGCTATGTCATGCATAAAATGCCAGAACTTTGTGAGATCCCCGAGCAAAGTTACACAAAGTAACAAACTTCACATGTCGATCTTACCCTTTCCAAACTTATTGAAATCAGGTTCCATAAATCTAATAGAAACGTAGTGTGCCCACAAATTCTTATACTTTATTTTTTACAAAAAACGTTTGATACAATATCACAAAAAAAAATCTCCAACTATTTTTAGGCAAAAAAACTAGCTGCTGCTAGTGCAAACATCCCGTGTTTTTCTTTGTTACAAAGACTTTTTTTTCTTTTTCGCTAATCTCTCTTAATTAATATAACACATATGTTTGCTTCTATTTTTATATTAGTATTAGACCGACACTAATGATATTTCTACATAATTCTTGCCGCCACAAACCTTCCTTCCGGCTTTAATCTTTCTACATAATTCTTGGTCTTTTGTCAGCTCATGCATACTTGTTTGCCTCATCCTTTGACCTTTTAAAATCTTTATCTTGTATATCTTGACTCATCCGTCTCCAATTTTGACCCGTAAGAGATTTCTGGAGATGGGTTTGAAATTCTAACACTCCCCCTCAAACCCGATTCTCATTCCGAGTTCTTCTTTGAGCTTGTAAAATGTATCTGTTTTTAGTGGCTTCTTAAAAATATCCGCTAACTGATTTTTTGTCCTGCAATGAACTAGCTCCACATTTTTATTCTTCACTTGCTCTCGGATGAAATGATACTTTGTATCAATGTGTTTGCTTCGGATATGTGATACTGGATTCTTGGCAAGTGAAATAGAGGATTTGTTATCAACGTAAATGAGAATTGGGCCATCATTTTTAACACACATCTCACTCAAAATATTCTTCGACCAAATTGCTTGGCATGTGCACGTTGTTGCTATATACTCTGCTTCACATGTTGATAAGGCAATTGTTTGTTGCTTCTTTGATGATCGTGAAAATATCGCCGAACCGATATGAAACGCATATCCAGAAGTGCTCTTACGATCATCCAAATCTCCCCCATAATCACTATCCGAATAGCCAACTAATTTCGAATCGTTTGAGTGTGCATGTATAAAATAAACCATGATCTAAAGTACCTTTGACGTATCTCAAGATCCTTTTTGCAGCAATAAAGTGATCTTGCTTCGGCTTCTCCATGAATCTGCTTATTAAACCCACTGCATACATTATATCCGGCCGCGTGATCGTTAAGTACCTTAGACTTCCAGCAATGATTTTAAACAAGGTTGGATTTATCGAATCTCCTGTTGAATGAACACTCAACTTCGTGCCTGACTCCGCTGGTGTGGCTACTGGTTTACTATCTTTTATTCTAAATTTGCTTAAAATTTGCTCCGCGTACTTCTTTTGAGAGAAAAATATACCATCTTTCATTTGCTTCACTTTGACTCCGAGAAAATATGACATCTCACCAATATCTGTCATTTCAAATTCTTTAGTCATAGCTTTCTTGAAGTCATTGAACATACCTGGATTATTTCCGGTGAAGATCATATCATCCACATATAAGCACACAATCATTATATCACCATATTCATTTTCTTTGTGTATAAAGTGCGCTCCTGTGGACTTTTAATATATCCATTTTTTCGAAAGTATTCATCTATTCTTGTTTTCCATGCTCTTGGAGCTTGCTTCAATCCATATAATGCTTTCTTCAAGCGGTAGACTTTATTTTCTTTTCCTTGTATCTCATAACCAAGTGGTTGTTCAATATATACTTCTTTTTCCAAATAGCCATTAAGAAATGCCGACTGCACATCCATCTGGTAAATCTTCCATTTGTATTGTGCTGCAACCGCTACGAGAAGCCTGATAGTATCGATTCTTGCTATTGGAGCAAATATTTCGTCATAGTCTATTCCTTGTCTTTGCTTGTAGCCTTTGGTAACTAATCGAGCTTTATACTTATCCACTTTTCCATCTTTATTTGTCTTTATTTTGTACGCCCACTTAGCTCCAATCGGATTGTGGCCTTGTGGTAAGTTAGTCAATTCCCACATATCGTTTCTTCTTATGGCTGCAATTTCATTATCCATTGCCTTCTTCCATTTCTCATCTTTAATTGTTTCTTCATAAGTTACTGGATCAAATTCTGCCATTAAGCAGAATAATGAATAATCAAACAATGTCTCCATGGGTTCTGTAGAATGATAGATGTCATTAAGACTCCGTGTTTTTATGGATTCTTCATCTGAGATGCTACTGCTACTCCCATTAGTTGGTGATGCAGGGGCTGTTGCATCAGGACTTTGATCACTATCTTGCTCATCATCTTCAACAAAACTATCATCATTTTTATCATCACTAAAGAATAGTCTTTCAACTTTCTTTTCTTCTTTGATCCATCTCCATAATCTGCTTCATCAAACTCGACATCTCTTGAGATAATCAATTTCTTAGTAAGAGGATTATACAATCTATAGGTCTTACTTCTATTGTCATAGCCTATGAAGATGCACTTCACTCCTCTGTCATCAAGCTTTTTCCTTAACTGTTCAGGGATGTGAGCATATGTGATGCATCCGAAAATTCTAAAATGTCCAACAATTGGTTTGTAACCACTCCAAGCTTCCTCTGGTG
>JBBMKE010329872.1:0-13373 GCA_037834125.1 Lippia alba | reverse complement strand
GTAGAGGTCGATGTGACCCTCGAGGGTAGTGATCGATTTCGCGCCTCTGGTCTACTGGCTTCGGATCGATTCTACCGCGGTTCGGTTGAATGAGCTTAGATCGATTCAGGTGATGTGTCAGCTTGGGGATGCTTTCCACGTGTCCGCGTCAGATTTAGCCGCGTCACTATCATACTTCAGATAATTTTAGATAATTATCCCATAATTATTCAACAAAATTTTAACTAGCCCATAATTATTCAACAAAATTTTAATCTATATAATTATCCCCATAATTATTCAACAAACTATAAAACTGAAAATTTTCTTATTAATTAATCGAAGAAACTGAAAATTTTCCAAGGAAGGAACTAAAAATTTTCTTAATAATTACACGTTTATCAACTATGATTTTTAGAGTTATATCATTATCCAACAAATTAAATTTTACATATCTAATTATCCACCGAATTAAATTTGATCAAAACTCTTATCTTTAATGGTCATACTCACCACCTCTGTCCACATTTTGCACAAAAATAATCTTTAACATATATACTTTAATCAAAAAATAATCCAATATATATATATATATATTGGTCCTAAGCGAATGCAACGATCCACGCAGGGATCAAGAACCAAAAGAAAACAAGACAAACTACCAATGCCGTCAGGCGGTAAATCCTAAATCATCATGTAACCATCAATCTCATGCCCAAGATGAGCAAGGCTGTCAGCACTTCTATTTTGACTCCGTGGAACATGCCCGAACTTAGTCTCCCAAGGCTTTCGCAATAACTCCCGACAATCGACAATCAAGTTCCTAAGGGGATGGTCATCAATCTCACCCTTCTGCATAAGGTTGACTACAATTTCGGAATCAAAATCGATTTCAATCCGTGGATATCGTCTCTCCCACGCGAGATGCAAACCTTCTCTCAAACCAAGAAGTTCTGCTACTGTAATTGAAACTTCTCCCAAGTTAACAGCATAACCAAACTCCCACCTTCCTAAATTATCTATTACAAGGCCTCCCGCTGCTGCACTCTTCGTATGAGAATAGAAATTGCCTTTGGAGTTAAGCTTAACCCATCCCGGTGACGGACTAACCTAAGGCGACTCCGGCTTAATTCTCGTCTTCATACTGAAGGTTCTCAACTTTGACAATAGCAGATCCGTGCTGAAGCTGCGAATGTGTTGTATTGTGAGCCAAACAGGCCCTTTCACCTCTTGATAATGCCATAAGTTTCTCCCTTTCCACAAAATCCAACAAACAACAGCCATGGTGATCTCCCAGTTGCAACCAAAACCCTCCATCATTTGTAACTTGAGTTTAAATGCTCTTTCCATCCAATCTGGTCCATTAACCGCGAGAAGCCGTTGCCAATTAGCTTCCGGGAAACCCATTTCCAGACCGTTTCTGCCACCTTGCAACTCCGAAGTATGTGTTCCACATCTTCCCTAGCCGCACACCCACTCCCACATCGATCACTTACCCGGAAATGACGATCGTACTGGAGGGCATTTGTCAGCAAACTTTCATGAACACTTAACCAGAAGAACATTCTCAATTCAGCAGTTAAATCCAAGTGCCAAATCTAGGACCACTTTTTCTCGTTCGAAATGAAACGCAGCATAAGAGTGTTGTATGCCGTTTTACACGAGATTATCCCATTCTTGCTACCAACCCAAATCCGTCTGTCCTCCGTAGCATTATAACGTATTGGCATATTGGAAATCTCCTCAATAATTTCTGTAGGCAAAGGAGTTTTCAGAGCTTGGAGATTCTAGAGTTTATCAACATCAATGAGGTCGCTGACTTTGAGACCCACATCTTCTTGTTCAATCAAATGTGTCACCTGATCTCTAATCGGTCCCCCCTGAGCTAATTATCATTCCACCAATCAACATTATTTCCATCACGAATCCGCCATTTGATATTGGTTTTAACTGCCTGCACACTCTTCGTAATACCCTTCCAAGTCCTCGAAGAGTTCGATTTTGGGTTGTGTGACAAGATATCGTCACCCTTCAAATATTTATTCCGAAAAATCCGATTCCAACTGGTATCTTCATCCCGCAACACACTCCAACCTGTCTTAGCAAGTAAAGCAATATTATTCTTCCTTGCTTCGCGAATTCCCAAACCCCCTTCATTTTTCTTCCGAATCACCGTTCCCCAATCATTAGATGAGTTCTTTTCTTCGTAGCATCAGTCGCCAAATAAAGCTCCGATTCAACCTATCTAATTTATCGCATACGTAATTTGAAAACCACGAAGTATGCATTTGGTACGTAGGGATAAGACTTCTCACCGATTGAATAAGTGCCATCTGACCTGCTAAATTCAAATTTTGGGCTTTCCAACCCGAAAGGCGCCTTTCCACACGCTCGACGATACCCGAAAAGATGGCCCGTGTGTTTCGTCCAAACCCAAACTGGACTCCCAGATATCTCCCCAAATCAGCCCGTTCATTGATCCCAAAAACATCACATATATCACTTCTATAAGCTTGCATGACATGGCTTGCAAACATAACAACGTATTTTCCTCTATTTATATGGAGGCCAGACGCACTACAAAAGCTCTCCAACACTCGCCGAATGCAATGAGCCCCACGCACCGTGGCTTTAGCACTTAAAATAATATCGTCGGTGAATAGCAAATGTGACACAAAGGGGCCACCCCGGGTAACTGGGATCGATTTCCAATCTCCTTCAAGAACCACCTCTTCGATCAAGTACCTGAGCTTTTCCATGCAAAGCATGAAGAGATAAGGTGAAATGGGATCACCCTATCTAATCCTGCAAGACGGAATTATCGGTTCAGTCAGTTCTCCGTTCCAAAGTACCCTCGGCTTAATGCAGCAAACCGTGCTCATAATAAGATTAATGGTTCATTTTGGGAAGTTAAAAAACTCTAAGTTTTCCCTCAGAAAGTCCCATCGTACTCGATCATATGCCTTTTCAAGGTCTAATTTAAGGATCATACCACCCCACTTGTCTTTAGAGTGATGAAGCGTGTGGAGCACTTCCTATAGAACCAAGATATTATCATGCGTACTACGACCCGGAATAAAACTGTTCTGGTTTGGACTGACTATGTCTTTGATGAATGGTTTCATACGGCCAACAAGCAGCTTTGTGACAATCTTCAGAATCACATTACACAAAGAAATAGGGTGGAAATCCTTAACTGTCTCCCCATTATTCGACTTTAGAATCAAATAGATAAAGACATTTCCCACCTCCGTCGACACCCCCTCCTTACTCAAACATTCGTTAACGAACTTCACAACCGAATTCCCAACAAGTGCCCAGTATTGTTGAAACAAGAACGGTTGACACCCATCCGGACCGGGTGCCTTATATGGGTTCATTTTCTTGAAAATCCCAAACACCTCCATTTCACTTGCTGCAATCATAAGTTTTTCGCGCCAATTCTCCGTAATGGTCTGTTGGAACATGCTTCGGTCCAACTTAGTTATCAACTCCGCAGCGCCACACTTGAACGGAGTTGTGTAAAAATCCCAAACATGTTGTTGAAGTACCAAAGGATCCGTGCACCACTAATCCCCAATCCTAAGCGAATTTATCTTGTTTCTCCGCCTTCGTGTCACGGTAGAAAGATGAAAGAACCTCGTATAAAGGTCCCCAAATTTGAGCCAATCCACTCTCAATTTCTGGAACCAGATTTGTTCTTCTTGCTGTAGCAGTTCGTTATACTCCTCTATTAGTTCTTTCAGTAATGTAATGAGTTTCGGATGGAGTCTTTGTTCGTCCAACTTCTGAATTCCCCAAATGCGGGCCTTGATTTTCCATTTCTTGATAAAAACATTACCGAAATGCGACTTGTTCCACAGCCTTAACACGTCCGGTAATTTTTCCATGGCCTTCATGAATTCGCTGTCCGTACGCCAGATTTGCTCAAAATGGCTCGACACCCAGGATCTGAGTCCCAAGCAATTTCAAAGCGGAACGACCTTTTAGAGGGGAGGCTCGATACCCATACAATAAGTAATAATGGGATTGTGGTCTGAATGGGTTCTTGGCAAAACCAACGTCAAACTTTCTGGAAAGAGGAGTCTCCAATCACTGTTTACCAAAGCTCTATCTAATTTCTCCAAAACCTTGTGTCCCCCGCTGATAACTCCTTCCCACGTAAAGCGAGGACCTTGCATAGTTAGTTGCATTAAATCACACGTCTCTACGTGTTCTTTAAAGGAAAGACACTGATTCCAATTTACATCCGGTCCCCCCCGTTTTTCAATTGGACCTAGGATTTCATTAAAATCGCCCATCAAAAACCAAGGTAAGCTATGATTCAAGCTTAGCTACTCTAAGCTAGTCCAAAGTTCCTTTCTACGGCTGTAAATGGGGCTTGCATAGATTCCTATACAAAGCCATGGCGTCGCCGAACCAGGCCCGATAATGGCATGAACCATTTGCTGCGAAGCGTAGAGAACTTCCACTTTGACATTCTGATCATCCTAAAGTAACAAAATACCGCCTTCCCTGCCGTTAGTAGAGGCCCTGTAAACATTTGAAAATCCAAGTTTGTTTGAAACCACCTCCGCCCGAAACTCACTAAGCTTCGTTTTGAGCAAGAAAACCAAATCAGGTTTATACTAGTACCATCTCTCGAAAATTTCTTCAAAAATTCTCGTTCCCTGTACCTTTACAGTTCTAAGATAAAACTCTCATTGGAAACAAAAAAAGTTACAAATGTGATTGATCAACAATCTGACGTCCCGGTGGCCTCCACATCCAGTATTTGACTGGTATTAATCATTTTCTCTGCTTTCCGACTCTCGTCTCCGATCGAAACGATCTCATCTAGTACCATTGCCGGATCTGGTTCCCATGCAAAGTTATCTTCTCCTTCTTCTCCAATTCCAGGAGGTCGGCTGGATTGAGCTATCTCTAATTCAAACACGGGATTTTTGACCTGCTTCCATCTATTCGCCACCATAGCCTCAAAGTTGTCATTTTTGTTTGATATTTGCATGCTAATGTCCATCAGGGCATTATTTTCAAATTGTGTGTTATTATGGACTGGGACAGATTTGGGCCCATCAACAGGTTTCTTAGTGGCCTCAATTTGGGAGTTCTCTTTTCCTGGTGCAGGCCCAGAATTATCTTTATGGGCTGTGAATACGAATGGCTCTGTATTGATTTGTGGCTTCGTAGTATTATTTTTTATCTTTCTTTGAACCTCTCTCCTCATTCTCGGAGTCTGAGTTGTTTGTGGCGCAATCTTCTCTTTTCCTCTAACAGAATCCGTGGCACGGATTTGGGATCTCCCCGAGCTAAATGTCCCGGTTCCGAAGAATCCTCAGCTAAATTAGTGGCAGTATCCTATTTTTCCGTGAAGATTTCAAATCTATTTCCACTATTTTGGTTGGCATTTTTCCTTTGGTCACAGGCGCCACCAGTCCCTCCGGGCTGGGTTTACCGCCCTTTTCGTGCCATCATCCAAGGCCCGAACCCCGAGTTTGTCTGGTCTGTTTTCGCCACTTCACTACTCCCTGCCATCGATGTACTATCCGTGGATCCATTAGTCTTTGGATCGACCACTACCCCACCCTCTTGGTTCGATGCCATGTTCTTCTTTTCCATGCAGAATTCCTCTCGATGTCCAACCCTACTGCAATGAAAGCAAATGGATGGGAGATTCTCATAAGCTATGTGCCATAGCGTACCATCTACTTCAACCATGCCAGAAAGGGGCTTATTCAGATCAACTTGAACACAAACCCTCGCATATCGTCCCTTCTCTGTGATACCCCAATTCCTCTACCGTACAGGTATGCTCGCCACACGTGAGAGTTTTGAGAATCAGGATTTTATTTAATTCTTTCCTTTCGTCTTTTGCGTATTTAAGTGTTTAATTGTGTATTTAAATTTCTCGAACGTGATTAAATGCCTAATTATTTAATTATTTGAGAATTGTGCTAATGTGACTTAATTAAATTTATTTAAATTATGTTGACTTATTTGTATGGCTCATAATTGTTTAAATGCACAACTTGAGAACTTGGGGGTTTGTTTGAATTAATTTGAATTGTTGAAGGACTTTTGCGCAATTTTACCTTTTATTTTTCCCCTTCATATCGGTACATACACATTGTATCTTTCTTCTTCTTCTTCTTTTCCTTCCAAGAACAAAGCAAAGCAATCTCTTCCTCTTTGATCAATCTTTCAAGCAAGCCAAGAATTAATTCTTGTCCATAATTTTCCTAGAATCCAAGCGCAAGACAACTTTTCATCCATTCGTTTTCCTCTTCTTCTCCAAGGCAAGGTATTTGAGTGTGGGGTTTTGAATTCTTAGGTTTTGGGTGAACTTGTGTGGTTCTTTGTATTCCTTGTGCTAGCATGAAGTTTGTGGATTGAATATGATGAGATATATGTTTATATGAATGAATTGTTATGGAATTTTGAAAGCATGATTGAAGTTGGAAGAGTTGGGGTTTGATTGATGAATTTGATTGCCTTTGAACCTTGTTCTTTGAAGTTTTACGTGTGTATATGTTGTATGAAGTGGGAAATATGATAATTGAAGTGTTTTGGGTGTTGTGATGTGTTGTGTTTGTGGTTTTGAGTGATTGTCGTGGTTCCCCTGGTTTGACAGCCCTGTTTTTTGTTCCAGGGCAACCCAAACGGGCATTTGGGTTTTCAGTTAAACCTGGAAACGCCCGTTTGGATTGCGTCTGTTGCCTTCCAGCGAGGTTCGAAAAGGGCGTTTCCTTGTTCAGTTCAAAAGGGAAACGGCCGTTTCGGTCCGTTTTCTGGTGTGCAGAAGTAAGGGAAACGATCGTTTCCGTTTCCAGTTCAAACTGGAAACGGCCATTTCAAAAGCTACTGCCATATTTTTTTTTATTTTTCTCGTTTCACGTGCTTTCTTCGTGTTTTTAGTTTTAGACCCTTTCTTGGACCTTTTTGAGTGATTCTAAATGCTCGTATGCTAATTTCTCTATCTTGTATGAGTGTTTTTAGCTAATTTTCTTCCGAATTATGTTCTTGAATTAATTGTTGAAACTGTGAAGTAATTCTTGCCAATGTGAGTGCATAATTGACTTGATATGATGCCATAAATGTTGCATATACATTATTAGCATTCGTCGTGAATCATTCTTGGTTCATATTGAGTCGTGGCTCACTTTTGCCTTGTCTTTTTTTGTCCAGAGTTTCCTCCGGAGGCCAATCCAGGTGTTTGAGGCCCCCAACGTCGTTCTTTTTGTTCTTTTTGGGGGTTGTGCAGGTGAGGAATTGATAGGTTATTTAATATGAACCCTACAACCACTTAATGTGAAGTTTTGGCAAAAAATGTATTTATATTACTTAACTGTTTTCAAAATTCAAATGTTTTCGAAAATGTTATTGTTACGACAATGAAGTGTTTTGGCGAGACTATTGCACGTGATTGGGGCCCAAGGGCCTGTGTATTGAGAGAACGAGGAGGCATGGGCTGACGGCTATCTCTTGCATAGGTTCCAACCTTGGGACTATCTCGACATTCACTAGGAGATTTGGTGAATCGAAGGAGCTCCCGATCATTTGGGATTCATGTACCCATTGATCATACTGATTGGGTGGTAAGGGCTTGCTACCGAACCACCAACCGAAGAAGAAGGATTTTATTGTGCACCGAATGATTAATGAATCCAGTGAAACCTAATTTATTGCATGATCAATAAACAACTTATTTGTACATAAAAGAAGTAAGGTTGGAGATTGCTCACTCGCCGAGCCACTGATTGTTTACCAAACTAAATTTCTCAAGTTATAATTCCATACATTGCTTTACTTGGTTCTTTTATTGAAAACCTTGTATGGAATTATGACTCGCATGAATTTTATTGCTTTCTATATATATTTATGCCATTCACTCAGTCTTGTAGAGACTGACCCCTCCCTTCTTTGTCCCTCAGGTTTTGGCGCAGCTAGGTGGGAAACTGCATTGTTGGTTTGTAGTTTTGAGTCTAGCTAGCTAGCATTTGGTTTTGTATCACACACTTCATATTATCTTTTGCTATATGTATATTATTGAGGCCGTATCACTAAGTATTTTGTTCCTATTGTAAAATTTTGAATTTGAGTTATGCTTTGTGAGTAATGATAAGCTATGACTTGTTTAGTTATTGCATTGCTGGATTTGTTTATTATTTGGTACAGGGTTAGTCCCGCCTAGCCAGGGTGTGTGTCGTGTCTTCCGTTCGCTAGGATCGAGCTTGTGTGCGGTCTATAATCGTATATGAGCTTGGTCTTAGTGCGGGGGATGTGGTGGCCACGCTAGGGAGTCATATCTTTAAGGAAGTATCAGAGCACCGGAGTTCGTGTGTCGAGTCTGCCTAGGTCGTACGGCTTAGGACAACTTGTCAACGTGCGCTTGCATTTGATTGCTTATTTTATGCTTAATTGTTGCATATTATCTACATTAGGCATAACTTAACCAATCATGCATTTTAAGTGTTTGATATTCAGAATGCCTAGACACCGAGATCAAGAACAGGATCATGAGCAAGATCGGGAGAGACTCCAACACAGACATCATCGTTCTCATACTCCAAGACGGATAGATCAGCAGGCTAACCCCGAAAACTTTATGTAAGCGGTTGTGAGCTATGTAGATAGAAAGCTTTGGGATAATCCGCCACCACCACCGGCTCCTGCCCCGGTACAAGAAGGGGGAATAACACAAGCCCATAAGGATTTCCATTCATATAACCCTCCCAACTTCTATGGTGGAACGGATATTCAAGCGGAAGATTGGCTCGCCGAGATTAAAGATATTTTTAAAGTTTGTCGTTGTGGACGTAGAGATATGTTAGAGTTAGCCATATTTCAACTTCAAGGAGAAGCTAGGAATTGGTGGAACACCACAAGTATCCGCCTTGAAGTCGATGGAAATGAACTCACTTGGGATATATTCTTAAGGGAATTCAAGAACAATTATATCTCATCTTCCTCAAGGACTAGAATACTCTGGGAATTTCTTGATCTTAAGCAAGAAAGAAGAACGGTGTCGGAATATATTGTAGAGTTCAACCGTTTAGCTCCTTACGCCGTACATATCGCCCGAGATGATGGACATAAGGCCATGCAATTTGTTGATGGACTTCGGGGTGATATTAAAGACATCTTGGGGGTTTCTAATGTGAGTACATGGGCTAAAGCAACCGAAAAAGCCCTCAAGGCCAAAGCTAAGCTTTTGAAGAGCAAATCAAGGAATTTTCAAGACGGTTCGAGTTCAGGATCGGGAAAGAGGCCTTCTTTTCGACAAAATCAAGTTCAAAAAGGAAATGACAAGAAACCTAAATTTATGGGAAAGCCTTCAAATCAATCAACCTCATCGGGTTCTCAAAAACAAAAGCCCGGTTGTACTTATTGTGGTCACCCATCACATGAGGCTTGGAATTGCCGCTATTGTTTGGGACTATGTTTGAAATGTGGAAAGGCGGATCATAGAATTGACACATGCCCGAAAATGCTGCCAAGAGCCCAACAAGGGGGTCAACGACCGATGGTTAGAGCTTGAGCATATGCTATTGGAGGAGAGGAACTTGATGCTAATCTCGATCCCAACGCCGTGGTGGAAGGTACCATACACATTCATGGCATGCATATTCATACTTTATTTGATTCGGGTGCTACCCATTCTTTTATCTCTAGTGGTGTGGATTCTTCTTTGCCTTAGCTTGTTGCTTGTACTTCCATGTGCTTTGTTGTTAATTCTCTTCTTGGGGGGAGCATAGAGACGAATCGGGTGTTTAGGGAGGTACCGGTAAGTATTGAGGGTCGTGTTTTCTCGACGGATTTGATTGAGATGCCTATAGAAAGGTATGGAGCAATTTTGGGCATGGATTGGCTTTACCTTCACCGAGCCGTGGTTGATTGTTTCAAGAAGAAAGTTTGTTTAGGTTCGAATGTGTTCATTGGAGAGGGTTCTAAGACTGCACCACTTCTTTCTTTTGTTGAAGCTTACCAATTGATACGGAAAGGAGCTACGGGTTATGTGGTTTATCTTCTTAACAAGCCAAAAGATCAATCTAAGATTGAAGAGACGGAAGTGGTTAAGGATTTTCTTAGTGTGTTCCCTGAGAATCTTAATTCTTCACCTCCAGAGCGGGACATAGAATTTGTGATTGATCTTATTTCGGGAGCTGAGCCGTATTCAAAGTCTCCCTATCGAATGGCTCCAGCCGAGTTGAAAGAGCTCAAAACTCAACTCGATGATCTCCTAAAGAGTGGTTACATCCGATCGAGTTGCTCGCCGTAGGGTGCACCGGTTCTATTTGTAAAGAAGAAAGATGGAACTCTTAGAATGTGTATCGATTACCGTGAGCTGAATAGGATGACTATTAAGAACAAGTATCCACTTCCTCACATTGAAGAGCTTTTCGAAATACTTCAAGGTTCGAGAGTTTATTCCAAGTTAGATCTCCGTCAAGGGTATTATCAGCAGCAAATCCGAGAAGGGGATATTCCTAAGACAGGATTTAACACTCGGTACGGGCACTTTGAATTTGTAGTAATGCCATTTGGACAAACGAATGCCCCTACAACTTTTATGGATATGATGCACAGAAACTTCCGGCCCTATCTCGATAAGTTTGTAGTGATTTTCATCGACGACATCCTTGTATACTCCAAATCTCCCGAAGAGCATGCTCAGCATCTCAAGATCATTTTGCAAACTTTTAGGGAGTATCAACTTTTCGGCAAATTCAGCAAGTGTGAATTTTGGATCAACGGGTGAGTTTCTTGGGCCATATTATTTTCGGAAATGGAATAGAAGTGGATCCTTCTAAGACCGAAATAGTGGTACAGTGGGAGAAATCGAAAAATGCTTCCGAAGTAAGAAGTTTCTTAGGTCTAGGGGTTATTACTCCTACTGAATTAAAGGAGTTGAAGTTGTAGCTTGATGAACTCCGGTCTTGTTCGTAATGAAGAAAGACGGATCGTTGTGGATATGCATAGATTACCGCAAGTTGAACAGGATGACCGTGAAGAATAAATACCCTTTACCTCACATCGAAGAGTTGTTTTATTTGCTCCAAGGTTCCAGAGTTTACTCCAAGTTAGATTTGAGGTAGGGTTATTACTGCGTATCCGGGAGAAAGATATACCGAAGACCGGGTTCAATACTTGGTACGGGCATTTTGAGTTTGTGGTGATGCCTTTTGGGTTAACGAATGCCCAAGTTGTGTTTATGGACATGATGCACCGGGTGTTCAGGCCGTATTTGGACAAGTTCGTGGTGATTTTCATAGACGACATCCTGGTGTATTCGAGGTCCGGTGAATAGCACGCACATCACATGAGAATTATCTTGGAAACACTCAGAGAGCACAAGTTGTACGCCAAGTTCAGCAAGTGTGAGTTCTGGATCGACAAAGTCATATTCCTAGGCCATATCATTTTAGGCAAGGGAATCGAAATTGATCCATCCAAGATTGAGACCGTACTGCATTGGGAAAGGTCAAAGAATGCATCAGAGATTCGAAGTTTCCTTGGATTAGCGGGGTATTATCACAGGTTAATTAAGGAATTTTCGAAGATTGCCGCCCCGTTGACCGAGTTAACTAAGAAAGATGTGCCTTTCGAGTGGAGTGATAAGTGCGAAGCTAGTTTTCAGACTTTGAAGGTGAGGTTGACGTCAGCGCCGGTTCTTACACTACCCGAGGGTACTAAAGGGTATGCAGTTTACACAAATGCTTCGAAGGAAGGACTCGGGTGTGTTCTGATGCAGAATGGTAGAGTGGTAGCTTATGCTTAGAGAAAGATGAAGGAGCATGAGAAGAATTACCCTACCCACGACTTAGAGTTAGCCGCCGTTGTGTTTGCATTGGTGAAGTGGCGACATTATCTCTACGGCGCAACTTTTGAAGTCTTTACCGATCACCAGATCCTCAACTACCTATTTTCTCAAAAGGATTTGAACATGAGACAAAGGCGTTGGGTGGAGTTACTCGAAGATTACAATTGCAAGATCCAGTACCACCCTGGTAAGGCGAACGTAGTCGCAAATGCATTGAGTAGAAAGGCTTGTGTGAGCAGCTTGATGTTGGGACTTCTAGATCGAGTTCGGGTCCGGAATCAGATTTGTTATGGATGGGGACTTTTGTAGCTAACTTTACGATGGTGCCAGATTTGAAGAAACGGTTATTGGAGGCTCAATCCGAGGATCTAGAAATTCAGAGGTTGTTGGTACGTGCAAGAGGTGATTCGAGATCTAGATTCAAGGTGGATGATTCAAGTTTGTTAAGATTTGATACGAGGGTGTGTGTCCCAGAAGAGCTCAAGCAGATCGTACTTGAGGAGGCACACCGGTCAGGGTATTCTATCCATCCGGGAGGTACTAAGATGTATCGGGACTTAAGAGATAAGTTCTGGTGGAGTGGCATGAAAAGGGACGTCGCGAACTTTGTGAAGCGGTGTCTAACGTGCCAAAGGGTTAAAACCGAGCTTCAGAAACCAGGAGGAACTCTCCAACCACTTTCGATACTTAAGTGGAAATGGCAATAGGTGACAATGGATTTCGTTTCAGGGCTGCCAAGAGTCAAAGGAGGATATGACGGAAATTGGGTGATTGTTGACCGGTTTACTAAGTCCGCTCATTTTTTTAAGGTCAGAATGTCCGATAAGGTGGCTAAGCTCACCGAGTTGTATCTTTGGGAGATTATAAGGCTGCATAGAGTTTCGGTGAGCATAGTTTCGGATAGGGATCCACGGTTTACTTCTATTTTCTGGCAGAGTCTTCAGAAGTTGTTGGATACCAAGCTTTAGTTTAGCATCCTCTTTCATCCTCAGACAGACGGACAATCAGAGATTGATTTACTATTTAGGGACAAGTGGAATGAGCACTACCGCTGATTGAGTTCTCTTACAACAATAGCTACCGGGCTTCAATCAAGATGGCTCCCTACGAGGCTCTTTACGGTAGGAAGTGCAGATCGCCGCTGTTTTAGGACATCGAGGATTGGAAATGGACTGCGGAAGAAAAGTTGGAAAGGGCAGAGCCCAAGGAAATGTTTGAGGATATTATTGAGAAAGTTAAGAAGATTCAACAAAGAATGAAGGCAGTTCAGTCTCGACAGAAAAGTTACACCAATAAGCGAAGGAGGCCGTTAGAGTTTGAAGTCGGAGACAAGGTGTTTCTTAAAGATTCTCCGAGGAAGGGCTTCTCTCAAATTAGAAAATGTGAAAAGCTCAATCCGTGATTCCTAGGCCCTTTTGAGGTATTGGAAAGGATTGGGGAAACGGCGTATAGGTTGGATTTACCGCCCAGTTTGATAGGGATTCACAATGTGTGACACCCCGATCGTTCGTTCGTACAGGTATGACGTGTGTGACCTTAATTGCATGTTTTCGATTCCTTTAATTATGCATTT
>JBBMKE010329764.1:0-13373 GCA_037834125.1 Lippia alba | reverse complement strand
TGTAAAAAACGAAAGAATATGTCCTGATTTGTAATTATGGCTAACTGCAGGGTACTAAGATGTAATTTTCCCTAAGTTCTAATATTGTATACAGCTCCTTATCAATAAACCAGAATTGCAAGTACCAAAAAATTATATGATGAAAAGTGCTAATTTCAGATACCCTTTATCTTTTGAGGGGTTTTGCATTTTCTCTCATATTCTTTAAATTTTAGCAAATTTTTTATTTTAATTTTTTAAAAAATCACACTTAACTCTTTTGAACACATTTTGATCGTAGTTTTCTCCTCCGTCACGGCGACCCAAGTTTTAAGATCACCGCCATCGTGTTGGTCTCTTCAAGGAGAACAAACTTATACCCTGCTCGACCCTATTAGCCGCCAAAAGCTTCGTTCGTCATGCATCGCCTTTGACCGACGATTTTTATTTTGTCGGTTGTCGGATTTTGATTTCGAGATCATTGTTGTATTGTTGCTTGCGTCGAGATCTTCAATCTGATATATAATATCAACACATTTGAAATCAGATTTACTTGTTAGAATTTGTTAAAAGGAGTTAAGTATGATATTTATAAAAGTTAGAGAAAATTGCTAAAATCGAAAGAATAAAAAGAAAGGAGACCCCCCCTCCAAGGACCGGAGGTGCTGAAATTAACCCCTATAAAAAATGTATACCAAATCAATGAGATCATCAATCCAACGGATATATACTACATAAACTTATGCCACTGGAGTCCCTCAACTTAAAAAAAATTATACTATTACGTTTTGTATTTATACTAACCCATACATATCAGATCAAGTGAGTTTTTTTATGCATGCATAAGTTTCAACAGAACCACCAAGTGGTGTAGCTTAGTGGTCCGGCGCTATGCTAGCTTAACTAGAGGTCTCGAGTTCGAGTCCCTGGGAACACAGTTACCATTGGTAGGGAGAGATTTACACCTTAAGTGGTCCGTCCCGGCTCGACCCATGAAAATTGACTATAAAACCAAAAAAAATAAGTTTCAACATAAAGTCACATAGTAAAAAACAAGATATTTTTTAATTTCTCCTATTGTATATAAAAATTTATGTATTTGAGATTAAAAAATACAATTGTTATTAATGAGTATAGGCAAGTACATATTCTAACTCATCACGAACCCAATAGATAGTATATAGACGAAATTTTAAAAAAACTTTTCTCTTTGATGTAATACTCAATAGTTTTCTATGTTAATATTTAAATACCAAGAAAATATAACTCTAACAATACTATTACTTAGTTCGAATCCACAACCCAAGTGTTTTATATGCTTATATATAATCAGATTGAGTCTTCTGTTACAAAATTCATACTTCATTTCTTGCTTTACTTATTCATGCTGGTCATATGTATTAATATATGATAGAGATTGGAAAAAATAAGTAATTATGTTAAAGGAAAAGGTTATTACATCGAACCTCAAATTAAATGAAATAGTTGCAAATAGTATTTCTTAATTAGATATAATTACAATTGTATCCTACCTAAAAAATTAATTAAATATAAATCCCACTAATAATGCATTTATTACAAAAAGTTCCCATGTAAAATATATTTATTATGTAAGAAAGGGAATATTATTAATTTTTTTTATGCACGAAAGGGAGTATATTTGTAAGGTAGTACAATTAAAATATTCTAGATATAATGCAAGTATAATTATTTCTAAAAATGAAGTACTATTAATTATCCTATTTAATTTGAAAAATAAATATAATTAATCTAAAATAATTAAAAGAAATGAAACAAGAAAATGTAGAAGAAATCTAATGCGACATATAATTAAGCGACCTAACCACTGAGGTAATGCCAAAGGGGCCTAATATTAGGAATACCACCTCAATTCTTTTATTCAACTATGGTTAAGTAATCTTAAACTAACTCTGGTTAGTTCTGCCTCGATACGACAAACCATTGCTAATAGCATATAACAATTATAGATGACTAGCAGCTCTGCACACTCAAATGCGTGTGCTGATAAAAAAAAATTAAGATTGTAAACAAATAAAAATTAAGATTTAGTATTTTATGTCTAAAATCAATTAATTTTTTACTTTAATAATTTTTTTAAAAAAATAATTAAAATAAAACTAAAAAGAAATCTAGAGTTCAAAAATAAATAACTTCAGAACGGTTAGTATTGTGTGTGGGTGATTTCTTTTCTAAAATTAAAAAAAAGAAAGGAAAAATGTCATTTTTAGTTCTCTACAAATGAAGTTTTTTGTTTTTCGTCCTGTATTTTTTATTTGTCTTAAAATTAGTCCTGAACTTTTGTCAAAAATCTCACTTTTAGTCCTTCCGTTAATTATTGGACACTTCCGTTAATTTTCTAACGGAAAAAGGCGCATGTCACTCACCGCCTCGACTAAATGTGAGTGGCGAGTGAATGACACGCGCCTTTTTCCGTTAGAAAATTAACGGAAGTTAGGAAATGACTAAAAGTGAGATTTTTTGAAAACATGGAGGATGCATTTTGAGACAAGTGAAAAGTTCAGGACAAAAAGTGAAAAACCTCATTCGCAGAGGACGAAAAATGATATTTTCCCTATTTATTTATTCTAATAATAGTTTTCAATTAATGTCAAATCAATACAATTAATTCCTTAAATCTTTTATAAATTATTTGAAAAAAATAAAAGAAAATAATATCTATAGTCATTCCAACCGGTTGTATTTAAATTACTTAAATTAAAATTTTAACAAATTAAACTACAAAATTCGAACTATCTTTTCAGTAGAAAAAATTTGAATATATATCTCCTAAACCATATAATATAACAATAATGTCCTTTCATCAAGTCGTACCAAATTTGATCAAATTCTAATTTTTTATAATATTGTTTTTTTAATTCAATAATAATTTTAAATGAAGTTAATATTAAATGCAATTTTTTATAATTTTGAAAATATAAATACAAATTATGTAAAGTAACGTCATTTAAGTTATGAAACAATTTTTGTTACAAATTATTACATTTTTAAATTTAAAGTCAAACCTTTTAAAAATAAAATGGATTAATTAGGTTTGTTTAAATTAGTCGAGCAAATCAATTTAATATCTTTCAACCATGAAAAAAGATTATCTACCAAAATGCATGTTCTTAACCAAAAAAATCTACCAAAATGCATGTATATAAAAACTGCTTTCCACCTAGCTTTCATCCTTTCATTTTCTACTTTACTTCTGTACAAATTGTTTTTTTTTCCCAGCGAACAAAGGAGCCAAAAGGTAGATGTAGACACATTTCATTCTATTCTTTTAATTTGTTTTTTCAAAATTTCAATTTTATTATTTTTTGTAATCTTTATTGATTATTATTTTAGTTCATACACTCTTTCAAATATTCATTTTGTTTATTATTTTTATATTTTCATGTTGTTTGTTTATTTAGATCGGATCGTTTATTGTAATTTACATTTTTTTTTGTTGTATTTGCAGATTTGTTTTCCATCCATTTTGTTTAGTCATTCCTCTTCTTATGTCGGTTGCTAAGCCCATACGTAGGCTTTCTTTCCACCATCTTCAACTACGGATGATCGGCGTTTTGACAATTTTTTAATATTTTAGTATTAACATTGGTTTTACACTTTTTATTTTTTATTATATTTTATTGTCACGTTGACTAATAGAATTTGTTGATTTATTGTGAAAAAGGTCTATGAATTTGTTGATTTTTTATAATATAGAGTTTTATTTATTAAAAATTATTTTATTACTTATGTTGTTCTGTATGAATTTTTAATATTTTTTTATTTTATAATTTTAATATAATATTTATATTTTATAATATAATAATTTATTTATCATAACAATAAAATCCATATCACTTATATGATAGCTTTTTTAATATTTAATATGATATTTTTTAAGAAAAAAGAATTAAGTTTGTATTTCTTATATATATATGTATATATAAACTTTTTAGGTGTGAAGGTGGAGACTTAATATTGTTGGGTGTAAAAGTGAATTAGTTGCATTTTGGGACCAAATTTGTTGGAAAAAAATAAAACAAAAGAATAGGACCTTTTAAATGTTGTAGGGAGAAAAAAAATCTAGGGGGGTGTTTGCAAACTCTACTCCATATGTAGAAGTAGAAGCAGAAGTGAAAGGTAAAAAATTGCAGCAGTAAAAACAGTGAGTGTTTGGAAAAAAAAAAGTGATTAACAAAAAAATAATCAGTTGATTGTTTGCAGAGAAAAATTGATAATCACTTTTAATTTTTATAAAGTTACTAATAAATTTACACTGAAACATTTTAGAATACTTTAGAGTATTATAATATGATAAAGTATTCTATTAATATATAACTTATAATAACTTATTATAATATTGTATAAGATTATTTATAATTAATCATACATGAAATTATTCTATATATACTTTTATTTATGAATTCATTAAACTTAAGAAAAGAGAAAAGTTGTTATTATAAGAAAAGAGAAAATATTTACTTTGTAATTGTAATTTTTTTTAGGTATGAGATTTTTTGAGATTATAAAATTTTCATTGGAGGAGAAAAAAAAATATTCAACAAGTTAAAAGAAAATAATGAACATATAAACATTAGAGTTGTATTTGTATGTAAAAAGGTTAATTAGAAATATTAATATTTAATAAGGATATTATTGTCAAAATAGGATTTTAAATAAATTTAAAAAAGCGTATAAGTAGAAGCAGAATTCAGAAGCATGCTCAGGGCTGCTTCTGGATTCTGGCTTATTTTTGCTTAACAGAAGTCGGTTTTTCAAACACTCTAAAACTGCTAAAAATAATCACTTATCTCATAAGTGCTTATTTTTAGAGTTTGCAAACACTCCCTAAGTTTGATTGATTTTTGGCGGCCCTATGATAAACGTTCTTTTTAAAATTTTATATTATTGTTTTTTAGTTTATAATATTAATACTTAATATTACAAATTGTATATTATAAACTAAATCATTGTATAGCACGGGGCACACACTAATAATGATATAATTGATCGAAACTCTTATTAATTAGTCGACTTTTTAGTCTGGGGCCGTTACTTTAGAAGTCTAGTTATGGCAAGGAGCCTAATACAATGACAGAATGACTAGAGTGTTCGATAATTTCGTAACACTAGTACTTTGATAGATGGAGAAGAAAATTTCATAATCGGATCCAAATCCGAGTATGAATCCGTAAAAGATTCGATTGGATCAACAATACAATTTTTTTTTCATACAAAATAAATATAATTATATAATATTTAACAAATAAGTATTATTTAATGAATTATTTAATGGTTTTATATATTATTTAAAATAGTATAATTTAAACTTATCGATAAAGAAAAAAATATACTTTTTAGAGTAGACAACTCAAATTTTATAATTAATTTAATTGATAAATATATGAAAATTTTAATTTTAATTATTTTATTTAATATTAATTACTAGTAAATAATTTATTAATACTACTTTAATAGGAGCAAATTTATCCTTACAAAGTTATAGAATGATAAATTTATCCATATGAAATCATGTATGCATCTAGTGTTTACTATTTAGGTCACCGGAACTTAAAAACAATCTACTAAAACCATTAATAATCAACTGAAAATAGTTTTTTATAAAAAACACAAAGTAGAAATGATAGTTTATGTGTAATGAACTTAATTTGAACTTAAAATTTTACCTATAATTCACATGGCGAAAAAAAAAATATATATCCATAATTACTGATAAGACATTTCAACTTTCCGACATTTAATTGCGGTGAAATTCTAAAAGTGGTGTACTTTTTTTTTTAGCTATATTTTACTTTTCATGTAAGTTCGATGTTTTCCGCCTTTCACAAAAAAAATTATTAAATTTAATATGTTCCGATTTTAAAAAAAGCGGAACAACTATTGTTTGTCGTTTAACCACGCAGAGCTCCGTGGTTAAGTTGACGGCATTTTTTTTTATGGAATAGTGATTCTACTTTTTACAAAAGCGGAATTGAAAATATTTTTTATGCGGAAAATTGTGTGATTTCTCTTATTTCAGAATATGCAAAGTATTTACGTGTTTGTCAAAAGCGGTAATCCCTTTTTGTTATTTCTTGCGCATGGTATTGGCCTTTGGGGTGTCTGCAAATTCTACTACATAAGTAGAAGTGGAAGCAGAAGTGAAAGTTGATAAAGAAAGTGTTTGCAAACTCTAAAAATAAGCACTTATGAGATAAGAGATTATTTTTAGTAGTTTTGGAGTGTTTGGAATACCGATTTCTGTTTATTTTAAGCGAAATAAGCCAGAATCTAGAAGCAGCCAGGGCATGCTTCTGGATTTTGCTTATAACTTATTCAATTTTTTGTCGTTAATTAAATTTTATTTTAGACCATAATATCCTTACCAAAATATTAATATTCTTTAATTAACCTTTTTATATCTATATAAAATTCTATAGTTTATATTATCATTATTTTCCTTTTTATATCTATATAAAACTCTATAGTTTATATTATATTATTTTCTTTTCTTTTCCAACGGATAATCTTAAAAATTCAATTAAAAGTTTGATAAAAAATCTGTAATTACTATTAAATTTATTTTTCTCTTTTCTTAGTTCTTATGAATTTATTTATTTTAAAATCATTCCATTTATTTTTTTCATTATCTATTTTTTCACATGCATTTTTATTATACATACTTATCTTATATAATTTTAAATTATTATTTATATAATATATTATTTAAATTACATATAATTATTCAAAATAATTTAAAAAATTTAGGGGTAAACTAGTAACTTAATAAAAATTAAAAGTGATTTTCAACTTTTCTCTGCAAACACTCAACTGAATATTTTTTTTGTTTTTCAATTTTTTTTCCAAACACTCAACTAAGTATTTTTCTATTTTTGTTACGGTACTATGGACACAACATTCAGTGTTTGTGAAAAGTGGAAAAAATTTATTAATTTTTTTTTTCAAATTAAGAAAAAAGATTCCGTTGATAATAAAAGTGGAATCCCCACAGTGTATTGGCTTTTCACAAACACGGTCTTCACAACATTTTAAATTTTTTTTTATTATACCTAAATTTTAAAGTTTTTATTATTGTGCGACCCTTAAATTTATAAATATGTCCCCCTCCCTCCCTAAAATAAAAATTAGAGCTCATCAATTATAATAGTTAGAATTTATTTTTACTATTAATTTACTTTAATTCTTATTACCTTTCTAATCCAAATACACGTTTTACTTCTTCGGATCTCAATAAAAGTCTTTCGATTTTCTTTGGATATTAAATATTTTTAAAGTAATCTTTTTTTCTCTCTGCACGTCCTCTTCCTCTTTCATAATAATTTTTTTCTCGTCTTCTTCCTCTTTCTATTCTTCGTTTTTTTTCTACTCAACTTAAAATTCTTATCTTCAAAATCTATATTTGTGGGAAAAAGAAGTTGATCATAATGTCAATTAGGCAATAAAACTAAAAGGTAATATTAACTTATATTTAACTTTAATTTTTTATTCTATTATGAATAAATATTTAAATAAAATTTATGATTAATTTGTTAATTGTAAATTAGTTCAATATTTTGAAAAAAGAATAGATTAAAGACAAGTACGTGCGATCTTTGTTTAGTTTTGGATAACTATAGGGTAACTATAAGTGCATTTAATTTTAGATAATTTAATTTTAAATAATTTAGTGTAGATAATAATTTTAGATAATATATGTGTTTAATTTTAGATAATTTCTGTTCAATTTTAGATAATTTAGTGTAGATAATCATTTTAGATAATATAAACAATTTCATGTTGACATGAGTTCTATATGTTAAGATTTCTTTATTTTTTATTGAGATAATTGTGGGGATTCCTCTTTTATTATTGATGGAATCTTTTCTCATAATTTGAAAAAAAAAAAAAACCTAATAATCTTTTTCCCACTTTACACAAACACTAAAATACTGTGTCTATAGTGCCATAACCAAAGCAAATACTTTGTGCAAGAAATAATAAAAAGAGATTTCTGACAAACACAGAAACACTCTGCATAATCTTCTTTTATTTGTTATTCTGAACATACGAATCACTTAATTTTTCGCTCTAAAAATCTCTTCAATGGCGCTTTTGTGGAAAGCAGAATTACTCTTCCGTAAAAAAACACTCAATTTTTTGCTGTAAAAATCTCTTCAATGGTGCTTTTGTAGAAAGCAGAATCACTCTTCCATAAAAAAACACTCAATTTTTTTGCTGTAAAAATCTCTTCAATGGCGCTTTTGTAGCAGCAAAAAACACTCAATTTTTCGCTGTAAAAATCTCTTCAATTCCCAAGTAGAATCACTGTTCCATAAAAAAACACGCTGTCAATTAGCCTCGTGGTTAAAAGGCAGGCAATAGTAGTTCCTTTTGTCTTAAAAGTGGAACATATTAAAATTAGTAATTGTGTCCCGCTTTTGTGAAAGGTGGAAAACACTAAACTTACACTACACAACAAAATATACCAAAAATAAAATATGGCAGAAAAAGGACACGATTTTAGAATTTCACCTTTAATTGCAATTGTTTAATGATTACTTGATCATTGGAATCTATTTCAGAAAATTGTGTAATGAGTATTGAATCACGTTCTTAGATTTTACTACTCAGACAGAGTGATTCACGTTTACACGTCCATGTTTTCTTGGAGTTAAATCATGGTTACAGTCAATATTATTTCTTTCTCTCATACTAGTTTCCCTTTTGTTATATTATAGGCCAATATAATTTCAAACAAGTAAAATTAATGATCAAGAGTTCATATAATCAAAATGCTTGAGGATTCCATAATTATCAATCTAGATTAATGACTATATATGATGTGGTATACACTTCAAAAGTGTATTTTCATAAGCCAAAGCTGCATCCGTAATATCCAAGAAATAAGATGCCACACGATGTAATTACCTTTTACTATGTGAATTTATATAATTGCAATGTGGGACAAGTCAATTTTATGCATCAATAATTAAGAATTACACGTGAGGCACATCGAAACTCAATATCTTGTACAGTCTTTCAAGAATTATTATTGTGATGTCGATTGTGATGGTTAACTTTCCACATTTATCAGCTAAATATTGCTAACTTACATATCAACGACAGTGTTTTTATATTTAATGAATCTTGGTTTAGTAGTAGCTAACTAAATTATAAAAGATGAACTTTACTCGATTCTCTAAGAGATTCGAAACTTATTTGTTTAAAACAGTCCTTTAGGTCGTCGGACTTGAACCTAATTAAATGGAATCTTAAAAAAAAAACTACAGTCTTTTTATCTCTACAAAGTACAAAATATTAATTTAGGAGAGTGACCAACAAATTGCTTGTATTGTTACGTTGCAATATCAACATGAATTCTATTTTTGCTAAAATTGTAGGAGAGAGATCAACAAATTGTTTATATTGTTGCAACATCAGCATGATTTTATTTTTGCAAAAATTGTCAAATGCAAAATTGGTTTGATAAATTTTAAGTAATGAACTATATACAGAAATTGGAATTGTGGAAATAATGCAGTCATTTATGGCTTCTGACAGCTAGACTAACTCCAACAAAAGTTTCCATCGATTCATAATTTTATTTTTGTTGCGGCGTAGATGAAAATTTTGTGGCTAAGTATATATATATTTTTTAATCTTTTAACAAATTTTCTCGTCAAATTAAGTGAGAAAGACTAATCTCTTAAGGTATTAAAAGTATTTTTTTATGGAGATCTCTCCCAATATAGTCTTTTATATTCACAAAATTTAAATTTCAGATCTTATTTAAATAAACTCAAACTCTTATTTACTTGAATCAATTGCACGTTGTTCCAAATATATCAATCCATAATGAATCCTAACACTTATTACAACCATTAGATTATTAATTAGAAAACAGTGACCAAAAGAAATTAGAATCTTAGAAAACACGACATATATATGAGATTGATACCTCAAATCTTTAATTAGATCACTGCAACTCAACACTCGATATTTGTTTTATACACAAATCTATATCTTGTGGGGACTTCTTCCGAGCAGCAAGAATTGGGATGCCCTAACTTTTATTATATATATTTTATATCGTACCGGCGTTGTCACAGCAAAACTCAATATTTTGTAGTCTTTCAAGAATTATTATTGTGATGTCGATTGATACTGCTACTAATGCTTAACTTTCCGCATTTCTCATCTAAATATTCCTAAATTGCAGCTTTTGGCTAGCTTACAAAATTAACTACAGTGTTTTCATATCTACAAAATATTAATTTAGGATCAACAAATTTCGCTAATATATTACTTTTTTTTTCCGCACTGTGACGCCCAAGCGCGGGCCATCCACATTCCCCGCACCCAAATCCGAACCCACATATGAAATGGAAGTTCATACATGGATCCAAGTGTGAGCGAACGGGGACCTACACTCACACACTAAGCTAAGCGGGGCTAGACCGGACAGAGCGCGCGAAACAAAGCAAGACAAAAGCGGAAGCGATAAACAAGCCATGCATAAACAACATAGATTCATATACAATGCCACACCGGGCCAAAAATAGACAAATATACAATTCCAAAATAAAGCATAAGTACAGAGTTCAAGTATCTCAGAACAAAAGTACACGTGATGCAACTACCTAAACTGGCTAGTACGACCACAAGACGCACTTCCCCGCCTAGCTCGAGCAACCTGAACTAAGGTGGGAAAAGGAAAAGGGTCAGTCTAACGACTCGACTGAGTGAGGGGGCTAAACGCACACCCACACATAAATACGTATAGAGCAAAACACATAGAATCAAATGGGGTCAATCATGAACCGAGCTAGGTTTTTACATACCAAATCAAATACCCAAAGAATACATAATAATTATCATTTCAGAAATCCTATCTCGATTCATAACTACCAATACAAAAAAATCAAAAGTCTGGCGAGAACGGACTCCGGGAATCAAATAAACTCATAAATTCAGAATACAATCAACCACAACTTCTTGGCGTTCGGGAGTTAAACCCTCTCCACCCATATTGATTCAAATACATGCGGGGTAGCTAACCCACGCCATGCCTTCCCCAGTTATTCACCGTGGGCTCAAAGAACTACGCCTTCTCCATCTCCCTTAGAGTCACGCATAGAACTTCAAAGGAGCGTGTGCACAGGGGTGATAACCGTCGACCCCAACAGCCGCACCGGGTCTCCCTTACCCACACCTCCGGGGCCCAAATTCCAAATCATACCAAAACCCATCTTTCAGGGAACAACTCGCTAGATCAAAAAGAAACGTGCAAAAGATTCAAAAATAGAAGTTCATATATACTCATAATTATACTTTCTCAGATCCCCAAAGGTGATTCATAAGATTCAAGCTCATATCGTAAGCATTCGTATTATTCGTATAATATAATACCGCAAGCAGGGTAGGAATTCAATTCACATAAGGCCATAGGTTTCAACTATACAAAAGTCCTAACCTTCACCTTAGATCCAAAAGAAGCTGGGGAGACAAGGGGGCGACAAACTCCTAAACCTCGGGCTCGTGAGTGTCTGGAAGAGGCTCTGAAAATAAAAGAAATGCAACCCGAGACTTAGACTCAAATATGAACCAAATAGACACTCGACAATGCTCATGAATGCAAATGGATGCATATAAGATGCATGAATGTAACACTTATTCATACGGATTCATATCGTGAGGATGCAAAGCAAATTTAGGTCACCAAGGATTCAAATAATCCACAAAAATCCCAAAAAGGGGCACAAGAACCAAGCTCATACAAAAACGAGTCAAAGCGCACCAACGAAGCATGAAAAATCTAAGTAAGCATGCGAGAAAGGCATATAAAGGTGTTTCGGGAGCAAAGGAATCGAACCGCGGAAGTCGAAAAGTTTAAAAACTTACAGCGGCCCTCGAAACGGCCGTTTTAGAAATTAATTAAAAAGCAAACGGTCGTTTCGATGCCCAGACCTGGAATCCGAGAGCTTCCAAACGGCCGTTTAGAATGCGTCTGGAATGATTTTTCCCAACCGGAACGGCCGTTTTGAAACTCAGTTCAAAACGGAAAGGGCCGTTCCAAAACCTTCTGTAAGAAATCTGGGTTCCCAAACGGCCGTTTCCAATTATAGCTGAAAAACCAAACGGCCGTTTGGTAGTCTGAATTTGAAAGACCCGCCAGACTGAAACGGCCTTTTCCAAAATGCACTAGAGGCCGAAACGGCCGATTCGGTTCTGAAACCTGGGCAGAGAGGTCGCGACAAAATAGGGGGTCCGATCCTTAAACCCTTCAACACCCAAATATGCTCCAAAATCAAACCAAAACCAACACATGAACACTTGGAAACATTCATACAACAACAAGAAGTGCAAAGCCACCAAGAGTCATGCATCAAGAGCTCAAAATCAAACCCACATTCAACCAAGAAATGGATGCATCAAGCCATAAATGCACAACCAACCAAAGTTATGAAATAAATGCTATAAGTCATAAATGAAGCCAAGAATCAAGCAAGTCAAGCCAAGAACCCAAAATGCACAAAATGCCCTAAAACCCTTACTATTCCACCACCTTCTCAAAAACATATAAATACCCAAAACCAAGAGGTAACAATCGGCAAGAAGTTAGAGGGGATTAAGGAGGTTTCAAAACTTACTTCGGATCGAAAATTAATCGAGGGACGAGAGTGTTGTGGTCTTGTGAAGCTTGAGGGGTGATGGGGCTCCTTCTCTCTTGTTTGATCAAGTATTGGAGAAATGAAAAAAAGAAAAGGGGAGGGTTCAAATATAAGAGAAAATCGGTCGGTTTATTTTAGGTTCGGTTCGGTTCGGTTCGGTTCAAGGTTTCCCGGTTCAATTACTCCAAAAGGTCAAGGGTTCAAATCCGGATACTCACACCAAAACGAACACAATTAAATTCATACAAATTCAAGTAGATTCAAATTATAAGAAAATAAATAACAATTATGTCACATAATCAATTAATTAATAAATTAAATTGCGCACATAATACATACCCGTACGGTTGAAAAATCGGGGTGTCACAAAGCAATTAGTTATATTTTGTTTACTATACAAGATATGTATTATTGTTTTAAGAGAGCTAGACAAGATTGAAATAAATCGACTAATAGGATTAAAACAAATCCTTCTTATGGTACAAAATATGTATAAAATACAATACATCAATATAAATATGTGAAAAAGGTGTTTCCTATTGAAAGGGCAATGATAAAAATATAAAACCTATACCAAAGTAATATAAAAATATCAAACCATTAATAAGTATCTTTTTTGAATAAATAATAGGTACAAAATAATATTAAATATTATACATTATATTGTTTGAGGAGTACATAAATTGTTCAATCGAGAGTCTAACT
>JBBMKE010329437.1:0-13376 GCA_037834125.1 Lippia alba | reverse complement strand
TCTCGAATATCTTACAGTTAATTTTTCGTAAATTAACATGTCAACCTGTTGTCTGGTCATGAGCATTTGGTTCATTACTAGTACTGCAAGTTCCACTCTGAGAGTGTTTTTTCTCTATATTTTTGCAAGATACCATTCCCATAAACCATAATGGGGTTTTAATGTGAAAAACATCCTTAAATTCGTTTGTTTTCATTTTCATTTCTCGTTTTTGCCTTTTCTTTACCATTTCTTTTCGAACAAATCATGCTTCTTATCACCTGTTTTCCACGGAAATACCATCATTTTCAAATGCATAAACCTATTTTATTAGGCCCCGACCTACATATATCGCACGAGCTTATAAACAATTAAAATCCATTATCTAATTAAATGATCATTCTTCTTCCGTTTCCCTTTTCACTGTTATAGAAAAAAGATGGACCACAATCAAATTATCTACTAATTTTTCCTTTTAATAATTTAAATGAGGTCCACATTATCTTAACTAATACTTGTGCGTTTTGATGTTAATTATTCCATTGATGTGACCAAAGAAATCTACTGGGGCCTACAATTTGTACTCTGACATTAAAACATCATTTTCAATACCATAAAATAAACATTAGACTTAAAATCTTCTCATATAGATTGCATACAGGCCACTATGTGATAAGCCACTTAGTTTTATTTTATGATGTTACTTTTGTACTTCTTAACAAAGAGACTCGACCCCTGCAACTTCGAAATAAACTATCGTTGTTGCCATGTTTGATATAAGTAACGGCTTGCTTACCTTTTTTGACCTTTGTGTTCAAAATATGTCAAAATTATTTGTGTGTTTGCTAGTATTAATTGTTATTTTTATGAGTTAGGTACTTGGATCCAATCTATTACGGAGATTACCCGGAAACAATGCGCGTGAAACTTGGAGACTGCCTGCCAAAGTTTTCTGAGAGAGATAAAGATTTGCTTAAGAACTCTTCTGACTTTATTGGCTTAAACCATTACACAACTAGATTTGTTCGTCATGCAATGAATAATGCCGAAGATAATGAATTCTATAGAGTTCAGGAAGCAGAAAGAATTGGTAAAGCAAAACTATTCCTTTCATTATATGTATATGTACTAGCAAATGAATGATCTTTGCATGTGCAGGAATCTCATTTATTTTACTTTTTGAAGTATTAAGTAAGAAAAATAAGAAAAAAATTTACTCTTGCGAATAAAGAATATTTGCTATATATAGATATATTTATAATATAACTTAATTTGTCAACTATTTTTAATATCTTGAAAGAAGTTAAGAAACTTTTTTTTTTTTTTTTGATCCACAAGAAACTATTTTGTTGCCACGTTAGTGCATGAGCAATTTTTTCACGTGTAGTTTTACCTACAATATTATTTTTTTTTGGTGTTATGTCTTTAGCTGAATGGGAAGGTGGAGTGATGGTTGGCGAGAAGGTGAGATACTTCATATAAATAACTATTTTTGCCATGTCTCCTGAGAGTATAGATATAATGAATCAAGAATTCATATTTTCTACATGCAGGCTGCTTCACCTTGGCTTTACGTGGTTCCTTGGGGTTTACGGAAGGTTCTCAATTATATCTCGTTGAGATACAACAATCCCGCCATCTATATAACTGAAAATGGTACGGCCTTTGTTGGGAAGAAAATAAGGGAGATTTCCTTTGGTTTAGATTAATCCCTCTCGTAGTGGGGACCTTTTTCGAGTAATTTTAATTTTTTCGTCTTAAATTTCCCTGTTTAGCTTTCTTCTCCTCTTTTTCCAAAAATTTCTGTAGGAAATTGTTAATATGTTTTTGAGCATTATCCAGTGTTGTTTACCTTTTTATGGTGTAGCAAAAAAGATAATTTAGTTTCAGTCTCTAAATTGTTTTACTCGTTATCCACAGGCATGGATGATGAAGACGATGATGCCTCGCCGATCCATGATATGCTGGATGACAAATTACGAGTTTCGTATTACAAGGGTTATCTTGCTGCAGTTCATCAGGCAATCAAGTACGTTACAAAATTCGGATTGTCCTTCATGTTTCTTACTAATCTGAATATGTTCGTATAAATAATGCATATCTACTGAAAATGTTTGGAGGGAAAGATTGAATTTATTCCTTCAATTTCAATTGTTGGTATATATGATTTACTTTGTATATGTGGATAATTACACTGACATACCCTAATTACACAAACTTCCCCTGATGTTTGAGAAATTAGAAAAACTTCTCATATGAAAGAACTTACATTATATCCGGATCGATGGATTTGATGAATTCATCTCTACTTTTATATAAATACCATATATTGCACTTAACACTTACTGAACAATGTTTCATTTTAAATTCATCATTACAATAGCACGCGTTAGGCCTAATATCAGGACATTCAAGGGGTATTTGTGTAATTATGTCAAACTAAGGATATGCCAGTGTAATTACCCTATATTTCCCCCCTTCACATTCCTTCCATTTTCACAAACAATGGAAAATATCGAATTAGCATTTGAACTTTCTATGCGATTGATGCACAGGGATGGAGCAGATATACGGGGCTACTTTGCATGGTCATTACTGGACAATTTTGAGTGGCAGTTGGGCTACACAAAGCGCTTCGGTCTTATTTACGTGGACTACAAAAACAAGCTTACACGCCATCTCAAATCTTCTGCTTATTGGTTTATGAAGTTCTTGAAAGCTGAAGAAGGTACGAAAGGCAAACTGGATTAGTGCACTTAATTCCCTGATTGGCCATTTGACTTTAACATGCTCAGTACTCTATTATTATATATACTTATATGCTGCACTATATTGGTTATACTATGTTTTCTTTTCCTGAGGAATTGGGTAGTTTTGCTTCACATTTATTCGGTTTGAGAAACACGTATCAATTACGATTATCTTAATCTTTCAAATTTGATATATGCCTTCACTAAGAATATAAAGAAAATTTAATATGCTTGTTCGCAAGACATGTATATGTATCAAAATCACATGTTCTCTTTTACATCACGATAGATTTTGTTGAGATATTTAAGTATTTAATCTATAATACTCACCTCTAACCGCTTAAGCTTTTAGATGAGGGGTCTTTAATATAAGAGATATTGTTGTCGGATACTCGCCATCAGCCATATAAAATTGACCTAATCATATATGTGGCTACACACTTCTGAAAAACAAAGAAAGTAATAGCTTAAACTTTGGAGGAATCAAACAGTGAACATAAAAGAATATACAGTTACACAACTGTGATGCGCGGATGCGAACACCCATTCGACAGGAACATGGTGAACAAATTTTTTCTTAAAATCTTCACAGGATTGCTGTCTGACACGACACAACACGAGAAGATGATATTTTTAGAAAGTGTACAGTGCATCAGAGCTGCACAGTCACGCCACAGGACAAAACGAAACATAATCTGTTCTGTACTCATAATGCACACGACAAACTTGAAAGGCATCATTTCCAAAGTTTTCTTGCTCCTGTTGTATCATGTTGACAGATTCGAGGAGAGATTTGTTCACATCGTCAACCTCAATCATTTCAAGTGTCGGAATTTCTCCGATACCATCTGGGATCCCTCTTAGATGCCAACAACCTTTAAGCACCAGGCACTTGAGCCTTGGGAAGTGGTTGCTTTCAGTTATCCATTGCTCGAGGTATGATTCTTGGAGTAGTAGAAACTTCAGTTGCAGGAATTCCCCTTCACTTGTCTCCCATTTAACACCATTGCAGGAATTACATCTCAGTTTCAGAACTTCAAGGTTAGGTAACAAACCCAACTGTCTCCCGATATCTTTCCATTCAAGAAGTCCCACGCCACTCAGGGTTAGCTTCTTCAACGAGGCGGGGTATAGAGTATTAAGCTGCCGAAAATGAAATTCGCTACGTACCTTCAATCTTAGTTTCTCTAGCTGATGGAGAGAAACAAGATTATCGAGTTTGTAGTCTTTGGCATATTCGCTTCCTACGTAAAATAGACCCAGTTTCTTTAGGTTTGGAATGGTTCTCAGGATCCCCTCGGTACATATAAAGTTTGTTACCTCTGAAAGAGTGTTCAAGTTTTGTGAAGCGAAAGTTGCCCCCTTTGGGTCGGGTAAGCCAGCGAGACAGAATGCGACGAGATGTCTTAAGTTTGGCAAACTCCATATTTCTGGGGGCACATGAACCATCATTGCTTGTAAGTTCTGTTTTGAATGCAAGATTAATGATTGAAGATACTGAAGGTTCGATATGGCTGCAGGAATCCTTGGAGGATAGTCGCAAGCAAGGTACGTCAAATGAAATTTCTCATACACAAGAGTAGAGAGCCGGAACAAACGTCGTTCACCGCCTAGCATTGCGTAGGCATCTGTCATATCCAATATCCTGAGCAATCCACAGCTACGATAATACTGCAGTGAACTTTCGTTGCGCAAGAAGCAAGCTGTTCGGATGGTTGAACTTTCCAGATGATTGTTTTTCATACCTTCTGGAAGATACCTATCCATAATGCCTAAAAGAAACTTCTCTTCAATGGCTTTCGTGATGCACAAATCCCGGATCAGATCGTGCAAGGTACATGTTTTTAATTTGCCGTTGCTCTTCCTTTTGATGACCATGACGAGGCTTCTCTTGACAAGATCCTCCAAATAGGTTTCTGCAACCTGGTCGAAGCTTTTGGATATGCTCGGTTTCAAAAAGCCTTCAGCTACCCATAGCTTGACGAGTGTAGAGACATTTATCTTGTAATCTTCTGGGAAACTACCCATGTACAGGAGACACGGCCTCAAATGATGAGGCAAGTGGTTGTAACTCAACAATAGTATCTTCATGAATTGATCATCATTGGATGAACTAATGGCTGAATTCACATTTCTTGCAATGTTCTCCCATGAAGCTCGAGTCTTGCTGGCCTTTGATAAGAGTCCTGCAACCACAACAATCGCCAGAGGGAGTCCTCTGCAGCTTCTCGCAATCTCTCGACCAACATTCTCCAATTCAGGAGGGCAACCCTCTCGTGCAAACACCTTTTGCTTAAGCAAATTCCAGCTCCGATCAACATCCATAAAAAGCATCTCGTGGAGAGGGCTATTGGGAGCAAGATAAGCAGCAACATCCAGCAGCCTGGTAGTAAACATAATTCGGCTTCCATTGTTGTCGTTCGGAAATATCATTCGTACGTCATCCCATGCCTTTGTACTCCACACATCATCCATTATAATCAGATACCTCCTGCCCTTTAGCCTTTTGTACACAAGATCTTCTATTGACTCATTTGAATCATTTACTTCCTTGTCTTTTAACCTTCTATACACCAGATCTTCTTTCGATTCACTACTTTCCTCATGCTCGTCGATGAACGTGTTCATGACCGTCAAAAGATTAGAAAGAAATACCTGAGCATTATGATTTTGTGATAAGGTGACCCATGCACGAATCTGAAAATGTTCCACAATTAACTGATTGTGGAATGCAGTTTTGGCAAGAGTAGTCTTACCTATGCCCCCCATACCAACGATCGGTATCATCTGGAGTTTTGGTGACTCTGCACAAAGACGAACCTTTATCTCCATTAATTCCTCTCCAAAATCAACTACGGAACCTTTGCTGGATGGAGGAAGCCTCAACGATGCAGCAGCAGCAGCCGCCGACACCGGAGAATCACACAGCTGCCCTCTTTCGGATTCGAGAGATTCGATGCTACTTCTGTTTCTGATCTCCATCACCTCCTCCACGATCGAATCAAACTCCTTAGGTACTTTCCCCAACACCCAACTTAGTTCGCCGAAATCGAAATGACACTTAAGCTCCTTTTCATGTTGAGAAAACTTAGAAGCCAACTGGATCTCTTCTGAGATAAAAGCTTCGATTATGTCTTCAGCTTCATTGGATGCATCCCTCATACGTGCTTCCAATTGTTGGGTTAACTTTTCTGGGGAATCTTGGAGGAATTCTTGCAAGAAAGTGAGGTGGTCATGCAGACGCTTAGCTTGCTGTTCTTGATGATGATTTTGCAATAATTTGTCAAGTGTTTGTGTTAGTGAAACAAGAGAAGCATAAGCCATGTTCTCTGGAGAAACAACGAAATGCAAGTGAACTAATCTAATGATTAGCTTTATCCAGAAAAGAAAAAGGAGCACGTAGACTAGTCTTAAAAGTTGGCCACTCAAAATAATTTATCACATATATAATTAAACATTTAAATTATCCTCTTCTCAATAAAACATTTCACTAGTGCAGTTTCTTTTTCTTATACTTGTCAATTGTCATGATTATTGAAAAAAGAGAAGTTCAAGTTAAAACCCGACTCGGATTTGACTCAACCAATCATATGACAAATTTCCGTGTTACTCGCCATTTGATCGGTTATTCTGTTTGAAAATATCACCAAATCACAAGACAACTGTAAAATAGTCACGCCTTGCTATACTGTCCATTCAAATTTGAGCTAGAATTATATATGAAAAGTGCTCTTTAACTAGTCACTTATTAAAAAATATTTGGCGGAGTTTTAAATTGTAAAATTTAAACTGAAAAATACGATGTTTTACGAGAAAGGATCGAATAACATTCTAGTTTTGTTGAGAAAGAGTCCATCTTTATTGAGAAAATTTTAGCTCAAATTCGAATCAGTGCTTTTTCCATGCCAGCGTGAAGAGATAGTTGAGATAATCACACATTTATATAACTTCAGCTCTGATCATCAAACCATTTACATTACAAACTCTGAAATGTTCAAAAACATATCAATCAAGCAGAAATCACTCAATCATCTTCACAAGCTATAACGACCATCATTTCCCCAGCTTTCTTGTTCTTCTTGTATCCTTCTCACCGAGTTCACAAGAGAACGGTTCACATTATCGACCTCGACCAGCTTGATGTTGGAATTTCCCCGATACCATCCGGAATCCAACGTAGAATCGAGCAACCATAAATGGCTAAGATCTCGACCCTTGGAAAGTGGCTGCTTTCAGTTGTCCAGCTCTGGAGATCAAGACTGCCGAATAGTAACACTTTCAGCTTATGTCAAGGAATTTACATAATTACACCCACATACCCTTACGTTGACATAATTACATAAACACACCATGAGGTTCGAGAAAATACTAAAGTTCCTCATGTCAAGGAATTTACATTACATTTGGATCCATTCAGAAATTACCAACTTCCGCCTGACTATCGCGCTCTCTAATCACAAACCTCAGGGGAAGTTTATGTAATTAGATCATACCTCAGGGTATTTTGGTGTAATAATCCTGAAAGTCAATTGATTTAAATTCTCTTTTGCTGGTGAAGAAAGATTTACTTTAAGGTGTTGCATGAATGAAAGAATGCACACAGCAGCTTAACTATCAAGACATCATATATGGAAGTAAAGAATATCAATATTTTCTTAGTTTGTTTCAAATTTTCCTAATTGATCGTAAACTGGCATTGATAAATATACATTTATCTTATGTAGGATGCTAGGACTCAGACAAGCCAAAAAGGCCACGACACGACACAGACACAACACAATAATTGAATGACGACTTTAGGAGCGTCGTTGTATGCTAGTATAATACACATTTAACCTGAGAAAAAGAAAGGTCTTTAGTTAATTAAGATTACGACGAGCTCGACGAACTTGAAGTACAAGTCCCCAGTTTTCTTGCTGTTCCTTTTGTATCCTTGCAGACTTCACGAGATATTTGTTGCGGTTATCAACCTCAATCAGCTCGAGTGTTGGAATTTATCCGATACCATCTGGAATTTCTCTCAGGTTACCGTAGAAATAAAGTTTCAGGCACCTGAGGCTTGGAAAATGGCTGCTTTCAGTAATCCATTCCCTGAGACGAGAATACTTAATCATGAGGGATTTCAGTCGACGAAATTCTCCCTCGCTCGTTTCCCACGTCTCTCCATCGCAGGCGCGGTTTCTCAGTTTGAGCACTTCAAGATTAGGCAACGAACCAACTATTCTGCCAAAATATTTCCAAGAAAATCCCCAGCTACCACTCAATGTTAACTTCTTAAGCGTTGTAGGGAAAACAGGATCGAGGCCCTGCATAACCCCTAGTTGAAAACCCGAACGTATTTTTAACTTGAGATTCTCGAGTTGGTGCAGGTGCACGAGGTTGTCGAGGTGGTAATCGTCAACATCATTGTTAGTCTCAAACGAGATCCCCAGCTTCTTTAGGTTCGGAATCATTTTCAAGGTCTCTTTGGTGCAAACTAGATCCCTTACCTCAGAAAGCGTCTGCAGGTGTTCTAAAGCAGAAGTTGCTCCTATTGGCTCTGGTAAGGCATCAAAAGAGAATGAGATGAGATGCCGTAATTGTGGCATCGTCCAAATTTCTGATGGCAAGGATACTCGAAGGCGTTCAACCATTTTCTTTCTCGGATGGATGATTAATGTTTGGAGATTCTGAAGGTTCGATATGGCTGCTGGAATATTCGTCAAGGAATAGTCGAAAGCAAGATACCGTAAATGAAATAGCTGGAATACTTCATCAGGGAGGACAAAAACCGAACTCGCTCCTCCAGTGTTCACTACATCCAACACCCTCAGCAATCTCAAGTTCCCTAAGAAGAGCAGTGAAGAACTTCCACTACTGTCAAAGCATATAATCGTGTGCATGTTTGAGCCATCGACGTCATGGAAATCAAGATTGACATGAGCAAGACTTATTCGGCGTTGATCTTTCATGCTCTTTGGGATCACATCGGCACTGTATCTATCCCGACTAATATGATCAAGAAACTTCTCTTCTCGGGTCTTTCTGATGCACAAATCCCTCACGAGATCGTGGATGCAGCAGCGTTTGATTTTGCTGCTACCGTTCCTCTTTATAACCAAGACGAGGCTCCTTTTGACGAGATCTTCCAAGTACTCTTCCCCTGTTTCTTCCAAGCTTCTTGAAGTTTCTGGTGGTTTTAAAAACCCCTCAGCTACCCATAATTTGATCAGTTTCGAGGCATGGATCGTGTAATCTTCTGGAAAGACTACCATATGAAGAAAACATGGTCTTAAATGATGAGGCAAGTGGTTGTAGCTTAAAGATAGTACTGTTTTTGCAAATTGCTCATCATTTTCCGTAATAGCTAGACCGACATTCCTTGCAATCTTATTCCAGGAGTCGTGAGTCTTATCGAGCGTCGACAGGATACCTGCAATCACGACAATGGCAAGGCGCACTCCTTTACAACCTCGTGCGATTATCTTTCCGATTCTTTCCAATTCGGGAGGGCAATTTTCTCGTGCAAAGACGTTCTGCTTAAGCAAGTTCCAACTTTGATCCGAGTCCATGAAACGCATCTTGTGAGGAGGGCTGCGAGAGTCGGGATAAGTAGCCACATCTGACAACCTCGTGGTTAACATGATCCGACTTCCATTATGGTCATCAGGAAATATTATCCTTACATCATCCCATGCCTCCGTACTCCACATATCATCCATTACAATCAGATACCTCCGACCCTTTAAACCTTTATAAGCAATTTCAGCCACACTTGATTCGTCGCCTTGTTCCAATCTTCCTCCTTTGACTGAAACTACAAGGCTCGAAAGAATGTCTCTTGCAGAATGATATTGAGATATTGTGACCCAGGCACGAATATAAAAATGCTCAACGATTAATTGATCTTCGTAAGCAGTTCTAGCAAGAGTAGTCTTACCGATTCCTCCCATACCAACAATCGGTATGAATTGTAATTTGGATGATTCACCACAAAGCCGAGTTTTTATTGCCATCAAATCATCATCAAAACCAACCATGGAAGAATCTCTGCTCGTGGGTGCAGGCACTGATGACGATGAAGAAGCTATAACATCTCCAAAATTATCGGATTCTTTAACATCTTCAGTCGATCTGGAGCTATTCTTAATCTCGACCACCTCCTCCACGATCGAATCAATTTCCGCCGTCATTTCCCTCAACTCTTGATCCAGTGCTTGAAAATCAAACCCAAACCGATGCCCCTCCTGATTATACCCTGCAAACTCAAGACTCGAACCAACTTCCTTCGACATGAAATACTCGACAATGTCTTCTGCTCGACTTGCTGTATTCCTGATTCTTGCTTCCAAATCGTTGGCTAACTTCTCCGGAAAGTCATCGAGGAATGCTTGCAAGAACACAAGGTGTTCCTGCAAACATCTGATTTGTTGCTTCTCAGGAAGAAAAGTGGAATCTTGATCATACTGTTGCTGTAGTTTATCTATGGTTTGTGCAAGTGAAACGATAGAAGCATAAGCTGCCATCTCTGCTACACACAAAACTTTTTTACAGAGTTCAAAATGAAGGAAGAAGATCAACAGAAGTATGGAGAAGCTAAGAAATGCAAGCAAAGTATCATATAATTGAAGTATCCGAAGAAAAGAAAAGGAACAAAGTAAACTAGAGTTAATATGCCCTATAAATTATACACTTGTGAAAATGGAAGTTCCACTGATGTGGGCCAAACAATGCTTTTCTGAATTTTCTCCTATGACTGTGAGGTGTCTTTCACATTCTAGGTATCTTTTTTTAATAAAGATAGAAGACAACCGACACTTGGAGAAAGAATACAAACAATTTTTGCATTTGTGGGAGTGTACGTAAACTCTAAAAATAAGTAATTTTTGACTTCTGATTTAGGTTATAGATTATTTTCGTAAACAAGTGATGGTGATTAAAGTCTAAAAATGGTCATTTCAAAATTATCTCAATATATTCAACTGTTTTCGTTTTTTTTGTTTTTTAACTTTTTTCTCCGGACACTCACCACTTTTACTACTCAGGCACTGGATAACCGAAAGTAGCCACTTCTGGCACCTCAAGTGCCTAGTGCTGTATCGAGGTAGGTACCTGAGTGAGATTCCGGAAGGTATTGGAGAAATTTCCACACTCGAACAGATTGAGGTTGATAAGTAGAACTCGTCACTCGTATACTCGGCTAAAAAAATACAGAACAACTAGAGAAGCATAAGCTGCCATCCCTGTTACACACAAAACTTTTTACAGAGTTCAAAATGAAGGAAGAAGAGCAACAGAGGTATGGAGAAGCTAAGAAATGCAAGCAAAGTATCATATAATTGAAGTCTCAAAGAAGAGAAAAGAAAGAAAGTAAACTAGAGTCAATATACTCTATAAATTACATGATTGTGGGACAACAAAAAGTTGTGGAAAATGTAAGTTCCTCTGATGTGGGCCAAAAATCTTGTTTTCACTAAAATATCACAAAGAAAATGATTTTTTTTCTTAAATTTACCACGAGAGTATCCAGGTGTCCGACATGACATGAGAAAATGATATTTATATTTTCTTTCTATACCGAATAACCTCGAAAGGGCGTTTAAAGCAAACCAGCTTCGAGTTCAACTCCGAACTTCTCTAATCTATCCCTCTCTCTCCCGAGTCTATATATGTCACAAATCGAAGCATGGTTAATGAATTCATTATCGAAACTGCAACAAAAGAAAAGGGAAGAATTGAATTCAAAGAGACTCTCTAAACTAATTTAAGTTTATATAGCCTCCCCTAGATTAGCAATATTTAAAGTTGGTAGCATAAGTTTGAGAAAGTACAAAGTACTCCCTATTTTTATTTAAATTACACAAACCACCACTAATAATCCCTGGGGTTTAGACTAATCACACTTAGACCCCTTCAAGTTTGGATAATTACACCTACACCTCGGGAAAAACAGGGTGTAGGAGTAATTATCGACACCCCACTGGGGGCCTAAGTTTGATTAACCAAAATTCAGGGGTGCAGTTGTAATTATCGCTAAAACGAATGCTCACATTACCATCTTCTTCCATTCATCAACTCGATGCATTTATGAGCATCCTTGCTATCTTTGAATTAGCGCGGGTGATTTTCACAGACCTGAAAAATCAAGGTTGAAACCCTAGTTCTCTCAGTATCCGCCGCATCAGAACCACCGTGCGCCGCCGAACGCCACCAGTCCACCTCTCTTGTTCCGAATTGGCGAAGGCAGAGGAGCGAAGTCAGTAAATGCAATTTATTTCCTCTTTTGTTCTGAATTTTGCAATTCTGACTGTTATTCTTCTAAATCACTGTTGGTTACTTAGATTTGTAATTGTGATGTGTATTCTTCTAGATCTCTTTTGGTTAGTTTTGTCCTAAAATTTTAATTATGTATGTGTTCTTCTAAATCTCTTCTGGTTGAGTTGAGTGTTTTGTTTGGCATTTATCTAAAAGCTGATGCAAGTCATGTCTGTCCAGGGAATGGAGCTACTTCAGCATACTATAAATATGCAAAGTCCAGTGAATAAGAATTGTTTGATAAGTTCCACTTCTCTTTCCTGCCCTTGCTTGATGAGGAGAAAGAGCCAAAATAACAATTTAATTTCCTCATCCAGAAGGAGGCTTTTAGGCTTAAGGACACCTAACCCGGTAATTTTCACTCTTTCTTGCTCTTTGATTAGCACTGCAAATAACTCGAACCGGCCTAGCAAAGATTTAGACATCAGCTTGGATCATATAGGTTTTGAGCCTATTTCCAGTCAAGTGATTCTTGTGCAAGCTTTATATTTGTAATATCTGCTTATATGTATAATTATCAGTGGAACTTAATTTTCAAGCTTGAGACTGTAGCTCAAACGCGATAAAGTAATAATTTTCAAGCCCAAACTCGAGCTTGAGCCAGTGGTTTATTCACATATTCTAGCAAAATGAGCTGAGGCTGACCAAGTTCGAGCCTTATCTTTGCTGGTTTGCGAGTTGGAGCGCCATTCATTTGATTCCGAGCTTAAGCCTAAGAAAATGTCCATAATGTGGTTCTGCATGTTCGCATCCCTGTCATTGGTTCTGAAAAATATTAATTTAGTGATGAATCCTTCTTTTTGGATCCTAGCTTTGTTTGTGTAGATTTTTGAGCCGTGCTCGAATCAACTAATTCATGTTGTTAGGCTTGTGAGCTTTAATTTCTGATGTTTGTTTTATAAATTTTATATATGAAATAATCATGCATTATTGAAACTCTTGAGCTCGACCTTGTGACTTGAACCAAATAAAATTTCCATCTTTATTTTCACTCGAGGTTGTTTATTCATATGTTCCAAGTAATGAGCTGTGCCTAGGTCGCGTTCCACTGGTTGCTTGCATCCCTCCTTTGATGCTTATAAATAGTATCTGAAGATGTACCTGCATATATAAATTCTGTACGGTTTGGAATATCAAACAGGGCGTTTGCAGAAAAATCCGGACTAATGTTTCCAAAATAGAAGAATTACTAAAACTAGGAGAAGGGGATGGCGATGATGAAGAGGAAGAATCTGATGCAAAGGGTGAAAATTACGATTCATTTGTTAAGGATGCAAATGAGAGAAGAGAGTGGAGGCAGAAGATTAGACAAGTAATGAGTACAATGCCTGATGTTGAAGAAGAGACTGATCT
>JBBMKE010329329.1:0-13378 GCA_037834125.1 Lippia alba | reverse complement strand
TCAAATGCCCATTTGAAAACCTTCTGACGCCAAAAAAAGCACCCCAAACGGCCGTTTGGAATTTACACTACAACCCCAAACGCCTGTTTGGGAAGCCCCTGCGCCCAAACTGCAGCAACAATGGCGACGAGAAGCTTGGCCAAAATACCCTTACAAGCATACACAACACCACAACGCATGAAACTCAAACCGGGAAGCATATACAATATATAGATCACAAAAGTACAAGTAATGGCCCCCAAAACGAGCCCAAACGCCCAAATCCTAAACCTACACACTATTCATCGTCTTCCCCAATTAGCAATTAGGTACGATTCAAGTAACGAAAGGGGCAAAGAAGTAAAGCACGTAACGAGTAGGATACAAATCTTACCTTGGGTAGTTGATTGATTGGTCGGAATGCCGGCTAGCTCGAGCTCAAAGCTTGGGGCCAAAAACGGAGGGTTTCTCCCTTCTATTCTCCCTCTCTTTGCCTTGTCCAAAATGAAGAGTGAAATGGATTTCTTGGCTATTAAGAGCCGGTGTGGGTCAAGAAAATGGACAGGTCAAAAACTCTGGTCCAACGGATCGGATTCTAAAAAGGTAGGGCTATCAAACGGCTTTAGAAATTGAATAAGTTAATTTCATACAATCCGAATCATCGAAACAAATTATATGAAGGGGGTCGGAATTCGAATTCGAATTCCCAAGCTCGAATAACATCGAGGGCTAAAACACCCTAATTAAATTAGGTATTCTAGTTCGGCAAATATTGAGCAGTTGAGCTCAAGAACAATTATTAGAGTCTAAAATGCACGTATTAAAATTAAACTCACGTTGACACGTATGCGTGCGATTCACATAATCCACGTAGTTACTGAATTAAACTCACACGTGTCGCCATACCTGAAGGTCCGAAAAGTCGGGGCGTTAAATTGCATGATCTTTTATTGTGACCCTTAACGCCACAAGTCCCACATTTGACCTCACCTCATTTTCTAGACGGTATTACTCTTAGTGCTTCTCCAATCTCTCTCCTCCTGTGCTTCTTCGGTCTGCCCGGTGGTCTTCTAATCAATGGCGGCAGAGTTTTCATAGGTTTAAACATAGTCCTCAATGTTGTGTCGTTTGTGTGCAATTACAGATGCTGCATGCTTACAAGGGATACCACTAAAATCCCAGAACCTACAGTCACAATGTCGAGTTCTAAGATCCACAATGTAATGCTTTTGTCCATAATTTACTTGGAATTCATGTGTACCCCCCACCAAGGCATTACACTTTACCCCTTCATCTTTTGCCAAATTTAGAATTTTGACAATTCTACCGCACACATTAGTTGTCCATCTTTTAGCCCTTTGATATCTAGTTTCAACCCTATCCATGATTTTTGCCTCAAACCATCTAGCAACTTTTGAACATGTTGCATCCTTAGATCCCCAAGCCATGCATTAAAAGATTCACTTAAATTGTTGGTTATATGATCATTCTTAATATCTAAGGAAAATGCATGTGTAGCCCACAAACTAAAATCACCCATGTCAACCAAATATTTAAACGCAACAGGCTTTACTTCTTTTAATCTGTTCATAGCATTATTGACCTCTGCCCTTGTATATACCTTGTAAAGAATTTAACATATGCAATTTTCAGATTTTATGCTATTTCAACAGATTTTATGCAATTTAAAAAGATTTTATCCAAAGAGTATTTACCTTGCAGCAGCCCAAAATAACTTTTTAACTAAAATTCCAGCATGTTGAAGCCTTAAATTTGCATAAATGTGTCTGCAACACTTTCTATGGACTGGATTAGGTACCACATCCGATATTGCTTCAACAAGTCCCTTAAAAAGTTAACAAAACTCTATATTAGCAATAAAAATTGCAAGAAATACATAATAAAGTGGAATAAAACTATGTATATTAACCTTTTGCCTATCTATCATGAAAGTTCAGGCTCTACCATCATTAAAATCTCCCAACATTTGTGCCAAGCATGTTAAAAAGAAACCCCAACTATCTTAATTCTCATTTTCTACAATTGCGAAGGCTAACAGATACAATCCCATATTTTCATCCAGAGACACAGCTGAAAGAAGTATTCCTCCATATTAACCCTTGAGATGACAACCATCTAAGCCAATAAATGTCTGACAACCATCTAAAAAGCCTTGTTTTAAAGCTTCAAGTCCTATAAGGGAAATTTTAAATGTAATATATTAGTATTCAATAGATATCTAACATTGTAAAATTACAAATTGAATTGTTTCTTACCAAGAAAGAATCTTTTGAATCTCGGCTCTCTAGGAATACTCCCATTCTCAATCACATGAAACTGGAACTGTGTTGTGCTTCCAGGATTTGTCCTCTTAACCATTTCGGCATATTGTGACATGATGGCATAGGACTTAGCAGGATTTCCTTGGATGATATCTTGTGCTTTCAACCTTGCTCTATATAGTAGCATGTATTTGGGCTTCACTCCCAATTTTTTCAACTCTGCCTTAACGGATCGTCCGGAATGTCTTCGTCACTATCGTTGTACCATTCACAATTATCAGACGATTCATAGCATGAAAGTTCATATGTTGGAACATCATCCAAGCATTCCAATGATGAATTTGAGGTGGTGGAATATTGTACTTGTTGCTCCCCGATCTCTTCATGAATTGCATCCTGCTAATCACAAAAAAATATACAATTTCATGATATTAGTTGCAATTTCATGAGAATAATATAAAGAATATACAATTTCATGATATTAGTTGTAATTTTCGGAGATATTATCAAAAGAATATTTACCTCAATTGCACATTATTGTGTAAAAATAGGCTCTTGTTGCACAAGCAAGTTCTCTTCTTCACTGTCAAACATCTCTTCGTAATATTCTGTGTCGGGAAGGTCACATGTCTCATATTCTGAAGTTTCATTAAGGTTATCATCCACTACTTTCATTTGCTCCTCTGATTCATCATCTCCCTCTGTGCCACCATCATCAACATCATTTTCATCACCCCCAATTTCACCCAATTGATCACCTCCATCAATTGGAGGTACCGACAAAGGACCATATAAATTGATATGCACTGTAATATCTTCTGAACTTCTTTCAAACATTTGGACAATGTCTTCCTCTCGGAGTAGCCTATCTTTTACAATCTTTGTGGGATGAATAAATTCATAACTCAAGAAAATATGACCCTCGTTCAACTCATTACAATCTGGATATAAAAGTTCTGTGATATCCTGAGCAAGATCAATCAACTTATAATGCTTTGGGTCCACTTTTCTCAACCATTTCTCCTGCTTTTGTATAGTACCCTCAAGTTATGTACTTTAGGCTTTGAGAATCCTAAAACAGAGCAAAACACACAGATTTAATGATCATTCTTGTGCTCAAAGACAGAAAACACTAAATTAACTGCAAAAATTAGATCTTCCATAAGAAATTTGTTGAAATACGAAAGATGTTTGTAGGGTTTTCTTAGTAGCGGAAAGAATAACTCAAAAAATGAAAAAAACACACAAAAACTAGAATGCATGTCGCTAGGGTTGTTGAAAAGTAGCACAGAACAAACAACAACGACAAAAAAATAACCAAATTCAACAAATTTCTTGAATAAATTCATAAGAAAAGAACCTAATATTGCAATATATAACATATAATCACCAAAAAATAAAAAAGCCCTAATTTTCTTGGTTAAAAAACGACATAAAAGAGTATTAGGGTTCCTGAAACACATTTAAAATCACAACAACAAAGTAATTAACCATGCTAGGAACGAACATCTATGAACATCAATTTTGAAAAGATAAGAAACCCATACCTTTGATGGCTGAAAGTTGATTGAGTGGGTTCCAGCTTTCCAAATCTCCCGAAATCCACCAAGCTTTAGTGTAAGTAAATTCGAACTAGCAAGATTTCGCTTAAAATAAGGTGAAATTCAAGCTTCAATTTGAGTTTTTTTTTTTTGCAGAAAGATTATGGAGAAGAAAGGGTTTCTAAGAGACTTCTCATCGTTCTTTCCCGTTGGTATACTTAGGAGATGTAAAGTCAATTTTTGCATTTTTGTTTAATCAATTCAAACACACGAGGGCTAAAAAGGTAATTTCTAAATTATAACTTTTATCTTTTTTTTTAAATCACTTAACGGAATCTTTCTTAGGTATAACGGGAAGTTCAACCCATTTTAGACGGAACCCTAACTAGTTGGTGGCTTAATGTAATTAAAATTTTCTTAGTAGGTGGTGTGTGTAATTTAATCTAAAAATGGTGGTGGGTTGTAATTACCCCATCTAACTTGGGGGCTAGGTGTAATTAACCCTTAAATCTAATTTATATTATTTTTTTTATCTTTTATATACAAAAAAATTCTTAAAATGTATTTAAAGTTTATTTATTACTAAATACCTATATTTTATTCATACATTAAGATTATAGATGATATATAAAAAATTATATTAGAAAAAATTTCCAATTCATCCTGCCGAATTATCCGACTTGTAATATTTGGATAAGATTTTGGGGTTTTGCGAATCTCATCCTTCAATTTTTGATCTGGTGAAACTATAGGATAATGGCTGACCAGAATTGGTGACGTGTCGGTCGGAATGACACATCACCAGCCATGTGGCGGGTGATGTGTCGTTCCGGCTGACACATCATCAATTCCGATCGATCATTGTCCTATAATTTCACCAAATCAAAAATTGAAGGATAAAATTTGCGAAAACCCAAAATCATGTACAGAGATTGCAAGTTGGAAAATTCGACAGGATGAATTAGACAATTTTTTCTTTATATTAATTAATAAAATATATTTAAATGGAAAAACCTCCCCCATGGATTCATAACCACACCTATTCTTGTCTTCACACTAATCCAATCAACCACACCGCAATCTCAACCATCTCGCCGCTAGCGGCATTGTTGAAGATATAGAGGGGTGAGGGGTGTGGCAGCTAGTCGCAAGATTGTTGAGACTATGGTGCAACTGACCTTTGGGTTTGTGCGAAGGTGACGAAAGGTGCGCTGGTGTTTGGGCTCGGAGCAGGGATGGTAACATTTTTAGTGGTGAATTGATGGGATAAGTGTAGGGTAATCTCATTTAAATATATTTTATTAATTAATATGATCCATACTATTTATTACGTGAAAGAATCGGAAAAAGAAAAAAAGAAAAGAAAAAAACCTAAGTTTTGGTCTTTGGGACCATTTTATTTTCTCATTTAGATATATTTTACCAATTAATATAATCCATACGATGTCATTTTAAGTTCTCTTTTCTCTCACTTTACGTCAATTTCTTTACTTCTATTTCTTATATAATTTTTATCTTTTTTTTCTAAGTATTTTTATACTTCTTTGATTAATATAACACTATATGTTCTTATGTTATTTATTCATTTATTTATCATAATTTAGTAATTATCTTAAAAGTGATTATAGAATATATATTAAAGTGAATATTAATTTCATATTTTTATTAATGAGAATAATAATTCTCATATATATGAAAATTAATTTTCATAAATTAATTACGCATTGTTAACGTTTTGCTAGACAAAGTCTGTATTTAATTACTAGTTTTTAACGTTTCACTGGACAAAGTTTACATCTAATTACACATTGCAGTTAATGTTTCACTGAACAAAGTCTGCATCTAATCAAGCATTTTTAATATTTCACTGGAAAAAGTCTGCCTTTACTTACTAGTTTTTAATGCATTAAAATTGGACAAAGATATTAAAAAATAAATAACAATTCAACTTCAATTATACAAATGAAACAAATTGTTTGTCTAGAAAAATATTAGCTAACTTACAGCGGTACTCGGCGATACTGCAAGTCTCAGCATATGCCTTGAACGCATCAATTTCTTGAACAAACAGCTCACAATATAGACACATTAATACACTACATTCGTTGCTTCCCTTATCCTAAATTGTCATTCGTGCCCGCAACATTTCTCTTTCTTTTGAAGTCCAGACAATATTGTTCTTAATCCACAACTTCCAGAGGAAATCTGTGTATACTTTGACATTGATAACAGCTTCTTCTGTATGCATCGAGTTGTAGTGACTGAAACGTTTGTACTTGGTTTCATATACTAGCATACGCCAAGGAGCATTTGTCATTATAGGGAAAAAAATAACGACATGAGTACATCACAGATAAAGACACTTCGTTCAGGATCATGGCGTAATCACTTTTCACTCGGTGCAATATAAAATTGTCGATTGTAGATGAGACAATATGAGGGACAATCTTCTTCCTAGACTTTCCTACAGTCCTGCTCTTCAATTTGCTCACAAACTCAGTTGTCACATGGTTAAAAAATATACATCATGGAATTTGGGTACAACGTAACAATAACTAATTAGCAGGTCATAATAAGCTAGAATAACGTTATCATTGGTCACTTTTCCCGAAATTAGACCTCGTAGAGCCTCACCGAAGACAAAATTCGACTTATTACTCTGATAGACAATATCAGATCTGCCAAAAATTATAATAAAAAAATTAACACGTTTCAATCAACTAAACTCATTGAATGAAGTAAGAACAAGAACTTTTGCTCCTCTCTATTGCTCATAATCAAGTTAAATGTCGTAGTACGTTGCTCCTCAGTGACCACCTCACAGCTTATGGCCTCCTTAGGCATACTGTCCATGTGAGCCCCAACCAACATAACCTAATACATAAGTTTCCAATGACAAATCAAATACAAACACATAAACAAAAGTCATTGTAATATTAAATCTTGTAGAAATAAATATCTCACTGTTTCTTCCAGATGCTCCCTCACATCATTCTTCCACTTCGATCTAACCTCATTTCGTCTGGAATTACTATCACCATCACTATCCCCAACCCGATCACCGTCACAATCCCCATCCTAACTCAAATTAACTTGAACTCTTTCATCGATACATTCAGCTTCCTCTTCCACACAATCCGTTTGAACTTCTTCATCGACACCTTCTGCTTCCTCTTCTACGCAATCAACTTGAACCCCTTCGTCAACAAAAACTATTTTTTTGAACTCGAACAAACTTTTCTCCATTTTACTAGTCGCTCGTAAGAGAACAATCTGCGTAATTTTAAATCAACAAACTTTATTACAAATATGTTGAATAAAAAATGTATATTAGTTCAATAAATTTGACAGATTATAGACTTACATCTGACCGACATATACTTTCCAGAGCTTTCTTTGCATTCTCTTTCATATTAGACAGTGTACTCCCCTTCCATTTGAACTACCGAGGGAATGCTACCAACCTTCTCGAGATGCCAAACTTCTGAATTCTTTCATAAACTAGAGAAAGTCTTTCCTTTTCATTAGTAGGATCCGACTTGGAATCCGTGACTGCATTTTATTCCTTTGGGGCTTATCGACTTTTGTGACGAGGACGGGTCCAACCCCAAACACTCCCTCTTGCTCTCCCCTTCATCTTTCTTAGAAACAAGCACGTGGCATATTGCCATAGCACTCGGGGACACTTAGTCTGGCCCTAGGCCGTGGTATTTAAAGAAAGGACGATAAAGCCAGCACACGTCTGGCCATAGCTGCTACCCTTTCTTATCTTGATTCATGGCGTCTTCATCAGTGAGTAAATCCTCATCATCATTCTTTGGTAGGGAGAAAGATGTATAAACGTGTATATATAGGTATAAAATGATACAATCTAGTTAAACCAATCCAACAACTTACCAACAAACCCATAGTACAACCATTGAGAAAATCATGTTTATCCACAACATGCTTTTGAATACCTTTGATAAAATAAAAAAAAGAGCCGCCGTGGCCCACAGGTATTGTCCAATACTGGACAAATCATCAACATATTGAACAATCACAATAGGCAAACGTTTACAGCTATGTAGGAACAACAAACAATTAAAAACAAAATCGTCAATCCCATCATCATCAGTCCTTCCGACAAATTCGTGCAGTTTACGCTCAATATTAACTCGAGAGACATTGTCTCCCTTATTGCCAAAACGCTTGATCAAGATATTAGATTATTCAATTTCAGCAAGGATATTTTTTGGTAATTTTACGCGATTTAGGGGTTTTTGAAAAAATATATTGTGTATTGGGGATATAAAATGGTTGGATATTAAATTGGGGGATTTTGGATAACTTCATTGCCTTATTAGGGGGTTTAATTAATTATCCGTAAATTTTAAAGGATTAGTTACATTTTACCTAGCTACCACAAAAATCTGATATTTTACAAAAGGGATATTACAAAAACGGTATACCATCTCCAGCCATTCAGCAAAAATGGTACTCATATTTTTTCGGTTACAGAAAAATCCCTTACATCCCAAACAGCCCAAAACAATGCACTTTTTCGCCGGAACATGTAAAACCCACAAGAAACCGCCTATGACATGGAATTTTTCCCGAGTGGACGTTTGATGATTGCCACGTTAGTTATTTTTGCCACATTGGTGCCTATGTGGTTGACACGTTGACTAGAATAATTACAAAAATGGTATATCAACTCCAGCTATTCAGCAAAAATGGTACTCTGATTTTTTCCATAACAGGAAAAACCCATACCTCCTAAAACCTCTCAAAACAATGCACTTTTTTCGCTGGAACCCTTATAACTCGCCGAAAAACCGACCCCATATCCTACATGTCAATTTTGAAATAAATTAGATGACATTCAAGACATTACATAGCCTATCATATTAATTTATAATCATATGACACGTTTATGTGTTCAATTAATGCATATCATAAAATGGAGATACATAACAAAGAGCAAATGTGTTTTTTAACCAAGAATTCACATAAATCAAGCAACATAAGATGCATATGAGAACAAGTACATACATGTAAGCATGGTAAAATAAGTTAATTCGAGGAATTGGCGACACCAAAAAGGATTGATTATAATTCACAAACCAGAAAAGATATTGAGGTGATTCCAATCGAAAAATGTTCTAGACTTCAAGAGGTTTGTGTGGTTAAAATTTCAGGCCAATTGAAGGTCTAATGAAGGGTCAAAAAAGAAAAACAAACTCGAATAGAAAATAGGGAAAAAACCACCTTCACCCAAAAATCACCAAAACCACCTCAAATCTCAACCAAAACACTTTAAATTCGAAATAAAAGTTCATATATACATAATCTCAAAGCACACGAAGAGAGAAATTCATAGCTTACCTTGGATCATTGATCGGACGAGAGACGAAGTCGAAACTTGAGCTCAAAGTTAAGGGGTGAAGCCCTATTTTCTTCTCTTCTTCTCCCTTGGATCGAAATTTGAATTAGAATTCTCGAACTCAAAATAACAACGAAGGCCAAAATACCCTAATTATAATTAGGTCCCCTAATTGGCACATATTGGGCAATTGAGCCCAAGGAAAAAAAAAAAAAGCCTTACAAGAGAGACGAACAGCTGCCTTGTGGAGTGTGCGAGGAAGGTTGGAATTTTCTTTTGAAATAGCCCAGCAGGAGCAAGTCCAATATCATCCTATCCCGGTGACATCACTCCTTATCTTTATCTTGCTTTTCCTAAGAGATTATTAATTTGATATTACAATAATTTTAGATACTAAACGTATTTGGAATAATTTTACCTCGTTTATTTTGGATATTACCTCATAGTTTGGAAATATATATCGCAAAAATATAGAATATCTATCTTTGCGAGTACTTGAAGTTCAAAAAATTATATTATTCCTCTTTGGAGTTGCTCTATTATTTATCACGAAATTACGGTGAAATTATGTCGGTGACTTAAGATACAATTTTGGAAAAATATTATACTGAAATCGCATCCTGTCAAATTTGGAGAAGAAGAAATATTAGCAAACATGGTAACGATTTTCGTTGGGAAGAAGGCGTGGCAAAAGGAGAATAAAAGCTAAATCCCAATTTGCATGAGTAACGTAGCTAAGCAGGGAAGAAGGAAAGATTCAGCAGAAAAGTTACAACATGCTGAATATTTCAAAGATAAAAAAAAAGAAAGGAAGTTCAAGCATTTAACCAGAAAGTCAATCAAAGATACTAAGCAGAAAGTTAAGCAAGTTTCAAGAGGCCGAACATTAACTAAATTTGAAGAAGCAAAACATTGAAGGTCTTGGATACGGGACTCAAACGGTTGCACTCTTTTTACTCACAAGGATTTTTCCCACGTAGTTTTTCCTTGTGAGGTTTTTAATGAGGCAACTGTCACACCCGAGTGAGAAGGATCATCAATTCCAAGTAAGAAGTTGACGTTTTTTGAAGATTTTAATTAAATATTTAATTAAATTCTAAGCGCACGTAATAAAATTAAATTCACGTTGACATATAAGCATACAAATCACATAACTCACAAAATTACGGAATTAAACTCACACGTGATGCCGTACCTGGATTGCCTAGAAGACGGGGTGTCACATGAGAGGTTTTGGGAGGTATGGGTTTTTCCTGTTATCGGAAAAATCAGAGTACCATTTTTGTTAAATAGCTGGAGTTGGTATGCCATTTTTGTAATTATCCATGTCAACCACGTAGGCACCAATGTGGTGATAGTGGTATTGCAACATAAGAAAAAAAAATTGACACGTAGTATATGGGGTTGGGTTTCCGGCGGGTTTAACGGGTTCCAGCTAAAAAGTGCATTGTTTTGAGCTCTTTTGGGATGTATGGGGTTTTCATGTAACCGAAAAAATAAGAGTACCATTTTTGCTGAATAACTGGAGTTGGTATACCATTTTTGTAATTATCCCTTTACAAAATCATTAGTAATTTAAATTTCCACCTAAAATTAATTCTAGCCTCGTGAACTATCCCTTGTGCCTCTCGACCCTTAGTAATATGGATCTATAATTCCATTATCAAATCAATCAAATTACCATACATCCCACTATCTTAGGGCAACGAGATCTCTAATTCCTGAAACAAAAAGATAGAGTTATTTACACCATAATCCCCGTGTTAGGTGAAATGGAAAAAAAAATATGTGTTACAAAAATTAATAGAGGAAACTCTGTATTTTCAAAATATTTGCATGTTGAACCCTAAAAAATTCTGGTGTTGGTAGAACACTAATTTGCTCTATTTATTGGATGCAAAATAACTAATATACCCTTTTATATTATGATATAGATCATGACACATCTCTCTATATATCCTTTTTTATACTTGTTTATAAGGTTCTTCATTCAATTTTTATTTTGTACAGGTTTTTTGTGCATATAAAATAGTATTGAACAATATAGAGAGATTTGAGATGATGTATATCAGAATATAAAAAAACAAATTATTTATTTCGCATCCAATGAATAGAGAAAATTAGGGGTAACTCTAACCTGAGCTTGGTTCAGCCGAACCGGTGTAATGAGGGTGTGAGTGTTTTGCACTTGTCGTGTGGTTGGTGGAAAGTTTGGGGAGAGTGATCAATCAAATAGCAAGTGTAATACACTTGCCTTTTTGATTGGTTGGGTTCCGCTAAGCCGAATTTAGGCTAGAATTTTTCAAAAATTAGTGTTCTATCAACACCAGAAATTGTTAGAGTTCGAAATGCAAATATTTTGAAAACACAGGATTTTCTATGTTAATTTTTGTAATAGAATTTTTTTCACTCATTTCACCTAACACAGGGTGGTATGGTGTAAATAACTCAAAAAAATAGTAGTCATTCAATCATTGACACCCTCTTATAAAATCCTGACTCCGGATTACAAATACCCTTATATGTCATCCAACAAGGACAATCGAATATTCCAAAATCCAGAGGGAATTAATAAATGTAAATAACTCATAAAATAAATACATGTAAGTGAAACATTACACTGCTAAAAATAAACAAATTGAAACATGACACCAATCTCTGATTTGGATCAGGCCAGGGTGATCTTTCCCGTCCCCATCTTCCATCTCAAAATTTCAAGATTTGTTTTGGAGGTATTTCTAACATGAAATGACATCTTATCCCTTTTCTTCTTGTTCATCAATGGTTGTCTTTTCTTCCTCCTAATCTTGTCCACAGGTAACCCTAGCTTGACACATATATTCCAGGAAGAGAAAAGGAAATTAAAATACATGTTTTTATGTGGGAAAATTTTTGTTCCATTGCAATTCACTATATAAATCCTTCAGTCCACCTGATGCAGTCTTAGTTAAATACAACATATAGAAATAAATGGTATGGTGTTTTGCTTAGTGATATATTTCATTATGAGACATGCTCCTCTCACTAATTACACATAAAATTACTCGATTTATTCCTTGAGAATCTTCTTCTCGAATGGCAGTCTCCCCCAACTTCCTTGGCTGATTTTTGTTTTCGGAAGACCAAAAATTTGCCCTAAAATTTATAACCTTCTTTGTTTTCATACGTTCTTCTGGAATTTTCTTGTTATTAGTCTTGCCGCCTCAAATAGAATCCTGGCTCCATTGCTAGTTCATCTAGACATTACTGATCGAAAAATAAACATTATAAGTATTCATGACCCCCCTGTACTTAATTTGATCTCTACACATTATCCCAATTCCTCAAGATACTACAGATTTTCTTGATTGGCACAATGCAAGTGAGTCAATTATATACGTTATTTATGTTGTGAAATTGTTGTATGAAGTTCTCTCATGCATGATATGTCGCTCGTACTTGATTAGATTTCTAATTTTCTGTTCCGTTCCTTCCCCCATACTGTTCGTTTCATACATAATCGTCATTATGCAACGTGGTACACGTCGTTGAGAATATGTAAATTAGAGCAAGGTTTAAGCTGATGATGGTCAGACCATCTGTTTCATGTGTACGTATTTACGAATATTCTTTCAAACTTAAAAGTTGTGTCGTGCGTGTTTTATGCATGCTGATGAGGAATACTTTTAACAAGTTGCCCAAATTGACTTGTTAAGCCTTTTCTTCAAGTTTTTCACTTGGAAAATGCAGGATCAAACAAAAATTTTCAATTCCCATCCTGAGCAAAGGCGTTCTGGTTTTAAAAGTCCAGCTCCAAACCACGTTAACCGGGTAACCATCCATCCTGACGGGATTCTCACATCCCGATAGTCAAAAAGTGTCGGGGATTACAAGCAATTGAGTGCCTTAATCTCCACCGGTGCTAATGCATATATAGGAATAATTAATTTTAAACTTAGAGGAATCGTTAGCACTCCTAGCTAGGCTATATGTGACTCTGGCTAGGGCTGTCAGACCCGATAACCCGACCCGACCCACCCGATAAAATATCGGGTTAGGATTGGGGTATTTCGGGTTCGGGCTGAATCGGGTCCGACCCGATTTCAACCCGAATAGGAGAGAGAGAAACGGGCCGGGTTCGGGTCCAACCGGGTCGACCCGAAATTTTTTTCGGGTGACCCGATAACCCGGCCCAAATATATAAATAAATGTATTTATTTTAAATTATATAT
>JBBMKE010329221.1:0-13379 GCA_037834125.1 Lippia alba | reverse complement strand
TGGTGGAACTAGTGTGTAGGGATCTCCGTCGGCCCTTGCCTTCCCGAATCACCGCACACACTAAGTCCCAGGGCCCCTATAAACTGCATTCAATCAATTCGCCAAAACAAGGTAGGGTTCATAAATAAAAAGAGGTTTCACGTTGGAAATCATTTACTCCAAAATGACTCTTACACATATAATACGGTTTTGGCTTAAAACTTTACACATAGGAGAGTATAGGGCTGGAGTAACTATTAGTAGAGAAACGCACCTTCACGGCAAAAGAAGGAAGCAAAAGGAGCCTCACAAACCGGCCTCGTCTCCTACCGAACCCAAATCTGTGCAAGAAAGGTGAAGTGAGACACAAATGGCAACATAAGATGCTCAGCTATGAAATGAACATGATATGAGGTGCATAAAGAGTAATTCATGTCATGAAAGAGTTCATGTGCACAATAAATGCCATAGAAGTTCATAAACGAGCCATCCGACCAATTTCATTCAAGAAACAAAGGTTTCACGTTCATACATTTCATAAATCATTTCAGTTCAATGCGTAATTTACTAATAATAATCAAGACACCTAAGTCAACAAGTATACAAGTCAAGGAGTCATAAAATATGTAAAGGAAGCGAACAAAACAAAAGAACGAACAAGGAAGCGGAAACGGAACGGAAAAACAACACAAAATGGCCCCTAAAGAATAGCCCTAGCCGGGCTAATGTTACTAGGAGAAAAAATGCAATTAGCCCGACCCGGGCTATTTCTTCACAAAAATAGCCCGACCGGACTAATCGCCCAATTTAAAAAAAAAAACCATTTTGAGCACTTGGGGACCCAAACCAACATCCAAAAACACTCCAAAATCAATCTAAACACTTACATAAAGTCATAAACTAATGCAAGAACATGTCAAAGCAATCAAAGGCACTCAAGAAACGAATTCCAAGTTCAAACTCCAAAGATTCAATAAAAAAGGGGAATGTATGCACTTTGGAGACAAGTTGGCATGTAAGGGTGTAAAATGAATTAAATAACCACATTCTTTGCATCAAGATCCTCAAACATATCTCATACTTCAACATACTTCTAAACACAAAGAGTGGGATGAAGGGGATGGTGGGTTCAAGGCCTTATGCTAGGGGAAAACCAACACTCATACTAGAATTCATCTCTAGAACACATATCTTGCACATTAAGATCAATAAACCCAACATTCATGCATTCCTCATCAACTCCACATAGTCATTAATGGCAAGACTTCACTCATGCAACTACCCAACAAGGGTTCCACAAATACTCCAAGTAAAAGCACCCAAAACCATAATATAAGCATTTAAACCTCATGAATCCAACATATGCACAAGAAATCCCAAGTTTCTCCCAAACCCTTCAAGAGCATCAAGAAGAATTCTCCCACATTCACATACCAAGCAAGGCAAGCCAAAATAACCATGGATACACTTCAAGGAGTACCAAAGAAGCAAGAAAATCTCAACAAGAATCAAAGAAAATCAAGAAGTCACATATCTCCTAAACCACCCTTACTATTCACCCTTCTTCTACCCAAGCTAAACCCATGGAGAACTCATGCAATAATTATCTCATAATGAGCACAAGAATGAGAGGAATCTAAATATGAATTTACCTTGAAAATTAATGCAAGGAAAGAGGGGTGTCTTGAGCTTGGGATATGCAACAATGGAGGAAATGGTGGGGGAAGCCTTCTTCTATTTTCTCTTGGTTGAAAATGAGATGTTTGGAGTGTGGGAGAGGGCTGGATCGGTAATGGTGGCTGAAAAGGGGAGAAAAAGAGTCTCCAAGTGGGTATAGGGTGTTGGGTAGGTCTTAGGTGTGGGGAATATGTACGTATACGTTTAAGGGTCATTTTTGGTCGTTTAAGGCATAAAAGGGCTCGTTTAATGAAATGAAATACAATAACATGTCATATAATTTCAAAATTATGCAACGAGCACATTTACATAATTATAACACATAATTACACGTTACGTTCAAGTTCCACGAAAAACAGAAATCGGATTAAATACGCACGAATAACAATTATTTCACGTACGAGCATATAGTTCAAGAAATCATATAAGTTCAAATATTCAACAAATTCCAAATAATTCACATTAAAGCATTTAGAATAAAGGAAATTAAATATAAAATGCATTTATGAACAATTAATACGCGCACGTTGGTAAACACTTACGTTATCCCTGTACGGCCGAAGAAGAGGGGCGTCACAGGCTGCAAATCGACTCTCCAATAATGTCCCAATAAAAGAAAGCCTTAACGTCGTCGGGGCCCAGAGCGTTATAGGGATTCATAGATTTTACAACCCCAAATAGTTATTCGGCTGTGGGATTGTTACAAAGGATATCAACAACCCCTCATCCAGTTTCCTTTGAAAAATACTTTTCGATCGTTATAAGGGTTCCGTCTCTGCTGCATTTGTGAAAATCCCTTTCAAGAAGTCCAATACATGGTTCTGCATCTTATTCTGATCAGTGCTCCAGTCGTCATCAATGAACAAAGTCTCAGTTTTGTCCCGTTTCCTGAGACAAATGGTTTATAAATGAGAAAGCCTTGTGTTCTTATCTCCCATAGTTAGCCACTTAATACGAGATTTTGATACGACAGAGTCTCTTCTTATTTAAGAGTAAGGTTGCATTCCTCTATAAGTTCTCATTTGAGTTTCCTAAGATGCGGATGAAGGAGATTCATAAGGATTCATTCAATTTCCACAAGACGAGATTTAAGAGTTATTTTCTGATGAAAATTGCTCCAAAAAATGTTACAGTTCCAATCCTGGAGCTTGGGTGGCAGCCCCTCTATGGCCTCTTATACATTCTCACTAGGTACCCAAGTTTCCTCAATAAGTTTCAGGCATCCCGGATTTGATTCAAGAGACTTTGAACAGGAAGGGCTTATTGCGCGCCACATTCCTAAGTCTGTGTGTGATAGTAATCAATGAATAATGATCAGAATGGGCGCGAGGTAGCACTTGCACAGAACTTTCAAGAAATTTAAGTGTCCACCCCACATTAGCAATTGTTCGATCCAAGTGTTCTTTAACAAATTTCCCTCTCTTACTACCCCTATCCAAGTAAAATGAGGTCCTTTTGCACCTAGATCGTTTAGTCCACATCTCTCCAGATTGTCTCTGAACTTGGTGCATTGTGTGTTGCTAATCATACTTCCCCCCAGCTTTCTCGCTTGAATACGAGATATCATTAAAGTCACTAGTAACCATCCAGGAGCAATAGAGTGATGTTGCAAAATCTGCAAGGTTATCCCAAAGAAAATCCCTTTGCCTCCAGTTGTGGCTCGCATAGAGTCCAATACAAATCCAACCGTTATTCCAATAGGAAAATAATATCCGGATGTTGGTGCTCGACAAACATTCGAAAAGCATTTGTAGAGATTTCTTCAGCTCTTAAATTTGACACTTTTATTTCCAATAGGAAAATGATATCCGGATGATGATCTTGAACAAGCTCTCTGAGATTTCTACAGAACTCCTCGCTTCCCACTCCTTGAAAAATCCAAGATAGAACTACCATCAGATTGTTGTGACGCCCCGCTTTTCAGCTAACCAGGTACGACGTCACGAGAGAGTTTAATTCTATTCGTGAACTATATGATTTGCATGCTTATGTGTCAACATGGATTTAATTTTAATACATGCGCCTTAGAATTTAATTAAATTATTATTAAGCTTAATTGCTCAATATTTGCCGAATTAGGATACCTAATTTTAATTAGGATGTTTTAGCAATCGTGGCTATTTTGAGCTCGAGAATTCAAATTTGAATTCCGACCCCATCATTGAATTCATTTCGATGATTCGGATTTAATAAAATTAACCATTTAATTTTCTAAAGCCGTTGATAGCCCTACTGTTTTAGAATCTGATCTGTTTGGACGGGAGTTTTTGACCCGACCCATTTTATCTGACCTATTTCAGCTTAAAAGCTAAAACTTAGACTTTTTCCTCTTCATTTGGATTGATCAAGGGAGGAGAGAAAAAAAGATGGAGGAAAACCTCTATTTTTTGCCCCAAGCTGTTGAGCTCAAGCTTTTGACGATCCGACCGCCTGATTAACGATCCAAGGTAAGATTTGTATCCTACTAATTACATGCTTTAATTCTGTACCGCTCTCGTAATGTGATTCGGCATCTACATGCTACTTAGGAAAAACGATGAATAGTGCCTAGGTTCAGGTTTTGGGTGTTTGGGCTCGTTTCGGGAGCCAATGCTTGTACTTATGTGATCTATATATTGTATATGCTTCTCGATTTGAGTTTCTTGCATTGTGATGTTGTGTGTGCTGGGTGAGCTCCCATCGCCTTTGTTGCCCTGTTTTTCGAGCAGGTCATGCCGAAACGGTTGTTTGGGACTTAGTTGGTTTTCTCAAATGACTATTTGGCTTTCTTGCACACGCTGGGCGGTGAAGGCCAGAAAGGCCATTTGGTGTTTTGGCTTGTGGCCGAAATGGTCATTCCGAGGGAGACCTGAGAGCAGAAGGTTCCCAAAAGAACGTTTGAAGTTTTGTTTGTTTGGCGAAACGACCGTTTGGGAAACTTCTGTTCTTGTAAATGGGTTTCAAACGGCCGTTTGCTTTTTGTTTTGTGGAGCAAAACGGCAATTTGGATGCTATTTTCTGGGCGCTTTGGTTGACCGGAACGACCGTTTGGGTTTTGCTCTTGAACCCGAAAAGATCATTTTGGGCAGTTTGTGTGGTTTGTGTTTTTGCTCGTTTGCTATGCTTTTAATATGCTTCTTGTTTGTTTTCCTATGCATTATATGCATGTTAATTATGAATTGTACATTCCGTATTCTTTCGTATGTAATTCGCAAGCATGAATTGAATTGTATGTGGATGTGTCCGCTTTATTTGATCCTAATTGCATACATTTGCATGAATTTGATTTATCTATGAACTTTGCATGTGTAATTACGTCCTTTACGTGTTTAAAGCATACACCGGGCGTCTATGTGGTTCATTTTGAGTCTAAGCTTTGGTTTTGTCTTCAGTTTGCTCAGGTGCACCTGGGGTGGTGTTTAGCGGTCCGTTATGATTCTGGGGTGAATCATTTGTCGGTTTTGGCTTCGTCGGTGTAAAGTGAGGTTAGGTTATAGTTAAACCCTATGATAAGTACCCATATTCCTTGTATGCGAACTATAACCTATGTATGCTTTGATTTGATTCAATTTGATTCGTATGTTTGGTATCGCCCAACTACGCTTCAAATCGGGTACTTCTTATGAGTCGAGAGATATGAGCACTGGAATTTGTTATGGATTTGACACGGAGAGGTATGTAAAGCATAATTGTGGCAAGGTGAGGTATGTATCTTTGCTTATTTCAATTTGTTTATGTTTTGTAGCAGGGTATGTATGTTGATGCGGTTTGGTACGAGAGCCACCTCTTGATACCTCAGGGTGCAAAATGCTATGTATCGAATGTGCCTTGTTTGAATCCTCTGTTCTGATATGTTCTGGGGCCTAGGAGGTATAGGTAAGGAAGACTCGGGACGACCATCGGGGTTGCCAGTTATCACCCCTGTGCACAGGCTCCATCTGTATCTGATAAGGACCAACCCAGAGCCCACCAGGAGGTTGGTTGGGTGATGGGAATTTGAGGGTTTGAGTGTGCGCGCTCCCCTCGACTGTTTGGATGATTAGGGTACCCTTCCATCACCGGAGAAGGAGGTCTGTATTTGCTCTGTTTGATTCGTATGATTTGTGTGTTTTTTTTTGAGGAGTCCAGGATGAGATTTGTCTATTTTACTCGCCAAGTTCTGTATGTATGATTTGTTAAAGGTTGTGAAACGGGGATAAATTTCTAAAGTAAGATAAAATGTAAATTTTTTGAATACGTGTGCTTGAATATGATTTGAAGTCATTTGAATCGATTTGGTAGATTTGGTATGTTTCCATTTCATTTGAGTTATTTGAATCCATTAAGCTTTATTTTGATTTGAATCCCTATATATATGTATCATGGGCAAATCTTTGGTATGCAAAAACTATCTCCGGGTTCATAAACCGTTTATGTGCTTGAAATATGCTTTGCTTTATATATATGTAGTGTGTGTGGGTAGCCCCTCACCCAGTCGAGTTGTAAGACTGACTCTCTCCCTCCCCAACTTTTTAGTGTGTGCAGGTTTTGCTTGGAGTTTTGAGCTAGGTGGAGTTGTGTCAAGTCTTTTGAGTTGGTCAAGTTATATTAGCGAGTCTCCACATTTGCATTTGTACTAATATGAATTCGAAACAATTTGTAAGAATTGTATTTGATTACCTATGCATTTGTTTATTTAATTGCTTGTTGGGTTGTGTTATTCGTTTAAAAGAGGCATGAGGAGCCCAAGTTTGCTTGTGGAACGTGTGTTTAATTTTTCTAGGCCCATGGCTAATGCATAGTCTTTCGCTGTAGTTGGTTTTAATTTGCAGTGTAACACCCTTAACGATAGAGCATTACACCCCCGCACCAAGTGTCAAATTTACATACGAAATTGATTTTCATACATGAATCCAACACCTGGCGAACGGAAGACAATAAAAAATAATCCTGGCTAGGCGAAAACTTAACCCTGAAACCATTCAAGTAATACCAAAACATATACATATAGCCATCATAACCACCATCTCAATATTTACATCAAAACTAGATGGCACTCACGGCCCCAAAGTATATACAAAACATGTCAGGTATGTACAATAGGTTCGAGTATACAATATGCTTCAATACCAAAATGTGTGCAACTGAATGCTAGACCCGGACTAAAGACTCTGACTCCCGCTTAGCGTGCACCTGAAAATACTGAAAATGGTGGAACGTCAGTCTATAGAAGACTGGGTGAGGGGCATAATAGATATAAGCGCACACACATGCAAGTTATAGCCTCGGGTGAAGGTTTTGAAATAAAAACAATAATACAAGTTCAAGAAATAAGTTACTTTACCCGAGATTACAACTATCAATTTATCAGTTTAATTTAAAGTTACAATGAATCAATCCGTGGCCCGGCGAGTAAGGCAATTCTCCAACCAACACCCAGTAGTGAATGACACCGATTACAAGTTAATAAGAATGTGATCATGCGATTCATTACATTGCACAATTAGCAGGTTCATGTAACCTTTTTCCCCCGGGTGATAATCGGGCTTACAAGACCCAATTATCCAATCATGGTGTACGTCGGGAACATGATTCCCATGTAGGGGATTCCTTCCTTCACCAAACCTCCTGGTGAATTCAGGGGTCATCCCAGTTTGTGAGAGTAGTACATGAGTTACCCGTCAGCCCTTGCTTTCCCGGTTGACTCATACACTAACTCTCGGATCCAAAGTGCTATACAAGGTTTACTCTCCAAATCATGAACATGAACGATATTTTGGAAAGATCATTCTGCAATACTTGACATTTTTCGAAAGATATTAGGTATAATATACATTTTGGCTGAAAATACACATAAGGGTTTTATCGGTTCTAGGTATCTAGGACTAAACCTCACCTGTGAAGATAAAAATCGAGAATAAGCTCACTGAGCCTACTCCTCGTCGACTGGAAGCTCGTCTGTGCAATAAAGACAAGCATACGTGAGATATGACTCAATGTACCAATTATGACGAACGGAAAAATGTAATATGATATCATAAAATTATGAATATAACATGCTTGAACGATCATAGTATCATGAAACATGCAATCACACTTGAATCATATGCATTTCATATAAGAAAGTAGCAATTTTAGGCAAAAAAGTCCAAAACTCGACGAAAAACGAGCCAATCCCGAAATCGATAGTTGCACAATTATTTTTACTTGAAATGTATCGTATAGGCTCGATTTGGGATCAATTGGGGCTAATATACAAAATGACAAAATTTTATGCAGTAGCTTTTGCACTGCCAGACGCCTGGGAACGGCCCTTCCGGGCTTTAGTTCAAAATGGGAACGGCTGTTCCCATGGCGTGTGCCTGATACTCGCGGCTGGGAAAGGCCGTTCCGGTTTTGTGAAGAAATGGGAAGGGTCGTTCCCGTCACGCAACAGAGGCAGTAGCAAAACAGAAATAAGGGAGCTCTCGGGACAATTTTCAAAACAGCAACACCAATTCCGACACTTTTAAAGCAACAAAATCAATCAAGAAACATGCATATACACTTCATACACAATAAAATCAATCATCAAGCACCAATTCATGCATAAATTATCACTTTTCCTTAATTTATGAAAATATATAAATCATGATCATAGCTTCACATAGTGCAAGAATCAACCATGGGATTCAATCACTCAACTCTCAATTATACTTCCAACACTAATACATAAAAGATCACAACAATTTCCTAACCCCTAGCTTCATGCTCTAATTCATAGATATGCATATGGATGATCATATACCTCAAAGAAAAAAAGATGAAGATGGAGGTGATGAGAATGATGATTCTTGATGCTTCCTAGATGGTTATTCACAATCCTAGCTCAAGATGCACAAATTCCCTTTTGTCCTTGATGCTTGATGAGGAACCGAGAGGTAAGGAAGTAAAGTGTATGTATGTTTGAATGTGAGAAATGAAATACTGCATATTTCATTCTTATGCACATATATATGTATGCTAAATCACAAACAAGTCCTTCAACCTTTAAGTTTTATGCTTGAGTTCATATTTAAGAATTTATGATTGATCAAGTCCATTTATATTATGCATTGAGGTCCCCAAAGTTCATGAAAGTAAGCAAAAAGGGACGATCTCGTAATCACGTCACATTCAATAATTAAATTCAAATGTTGATCAAATATAAATGTTGTATAATTTCACAAGTTTCAAATAATTCACATAATTATATAATTATATCTAATGTATGAAAATATTATGAGTTTACCAAGTATATGTAATTAAATTGATTAATTATTAGTTCTCTCGAACACACACGTGTCGCTTTTACCTGAATTTTGGAGTCTGAGGTAGTAGAAGTGCCATGGAGTAGTTTGGATGCAGATAAAAATTACCGCGACAACACTAACATGACGATTATGGACTCGAACAGTGTAGACAATATACCCCCTAACCAAATATCATTTTCAGAATATTTCTTGGTTTTAGACTTTAAAAATCGGGGCATTACATGCAGGGTCTACATTCTGCCTATCTTAGGGGGTTCTTTTGTTTTTCTCCCATTCGCTACGGTTTGATGCGGGTGCGGATTCTCCAATTCGTTACTAGGGTTGGACCATAGTGCAGGAGATGTGATTTCTCACGTGCGGGGTGCTACAATTACTAACAAAAGGAAATTGAGCATACATTCCAACACCGCTCCCCAAAGAGAGGGTTATTTGTTGCTTGAAAACTGTCGCCATCCATCAACACCGCCTTGGTATCCTTTTCTCCAAAAAGATCCTCGTCCACCCCATCATCCCGTAGGTCATGCGAGGCACATAATTCAAAAAATACTGAATTACACTCTCTCGTGACGTCGTACTTGGGTTGCCAGATAAATGAGGCATCACATATGAGATTTGAAGGATAGAAGGCTCGTACCCACCGAGCATTTGTTTATGTTTATGTATGTTATGTTGGATTATGAAATAGGATAAACTTTATTTTGTACTTTATGTTATGTATCTTTTGAAAATGGCATTAGTAGCATTCTCTCTAATTGTATTCCCTTCCCCACCATGCTCATCTATCCCTTTCACAACCTTCTCATTCCCCTTATCTTAATTCACGGTTGTCCATAAGTCACCTACATTTTCATCACTTTTTTCTTCAATTTCCTCATCTCACCTAACAAAAACCATCTCACTATTGAGATATCATGACTGGATTCATCGCTAGTTCACTTCAACAATCTTATGTTCAACAAAAATGCCCACAAACCTCTCTTCATCTAATTAACTTGCTAGTCTCAATGCATCATTATCATCTTGCATTAAAAACACAACCGAACAGTCATTACTCGCACACATACGATAGAAAGATAAAACACAACTGGTATCTATATCAGTCTGTTTAGCCATGGTAGTTATCTCAAGCATGCTAATTTCAACTATATCACAATAATCATAATCACATAACATTCCACCAACATACAGAACCAACCACCATGATGCATTCTTACAGTAAATTTATCACTATTTTTTCCGCAACAACAAGAGATAAAAAATAAAATAAAATAAAAACGTATCAAACAAAAATATGAAAAATAGAACTATAAAATTAAAAAATGAGACTCATGGGAAACATTAATAATGGACTTCATGACGAAATAATGAGAGACAACAAAACACATGGACCACAAACAATCCCAAGAAGTACACGTGCCAACTTTTTTCAAAATAACAACCTCCAAAACCCTAAGTCCACCATTTTCAAACAACTATGAAAAGAAATTGGTTTAAAATACCGTAGTTTAGGGTGATTCTTCCATAAGGAATTTCATCTTGTTCATCTTGCTTCCTCCATACCATTGTCGTTGAGTTGCCTCGTTCAAAGAGAAAAAGAAAACGTTTAGTCTTTTTCTGCTATAAATCTGACTTTTGGTTTTCAAATTCCGATGGTTCAGGGCTTATGAGAAGACGACAAAAAGGATGGAAATGTCTTTAGGAAACCCGTGCGAAAGTAAGATGTAGTGCTTTGGTCGGATGATTCCGTTAGATTTTGAAATTGGGCACCAAAGTGAACAAAAAGGAAATATTAGATATGAAATTCTTAAAATTTAAAAGTTGGGTACTAAATTGCGAAAACAAGAGTAACCATAATATTAAATATAACTTGATCTGAGTCAAAATTGGTATCTGGGTGAAATCGACTTCGGTGCTCGAACCACTCAAGAATTTATATAATAGGGGAATGCCTTGGTCGAAACCTATGCCTGTGTAGGAAAGCAGATGTGAGCTCAAGGCCAATTGGGGGAATGGGGGTTGTATCCCAGTTTGGCACTCCGACGCTCAAGTCAGATACTAAGTCATGATAGCTCTGAAAGTAACGAGGTCGAGGAATAGTATGCTTACTAATGCCTTGAATTTTGGTTGTATTTATAGGCCTTGGGATGTGTGGGACACCTGTTCACGCAGTGGGGGTGCATTAAATGCAGCGACCGCCGTAGGGGAACAATACGCCCTTTACAATTCACTTTTGCAGGCCTTTTCCAGAGGTTGTCCGGGATGATGGTGACTCTTAATAATGACTTTTTACAGCGCGTGTGGGGCACATGGGCTCAAACATCTCATGGGCTCGATTGTCTCAGGGGTCGTATACCCTGACCCTATCCTTGGGATCAAGCGACTGCGTGGAGGTCGATATTTCCCTCGAGGATGGTTATCGACCCCAAGATCCGAGCCTAGGTGGCTTAGGGTTCGACCTCACAGAGACTGATCGGGGTCGAGCCTCATGGTGGTCGAAATGTCCTTTCACCTGGTCCGATGACGTGTCTCTGGTAGTAAATGCTTGCCACGTGGCACATCGCATTATTGCTACGTCATAACTCATTAATATTTAACGTATGTAACATAATATTAACTATAATTTATCTTGGAAAAAATAATTACATATGACTACCTTGCATTTAGGGCTAATTACAACACAATCCATCATTATTGGGAAATTACATTTAGTCCCTAACTTTGAGAACCACAAAGTGGTCCCTCGGTTCCGTTATGCATTCCAAAGATAGCCCTGATTTGTTGTTAAATTCATAATTTATAAGGATCGTTTTGTTTATATTTGTAAATTTGGGGGATGAATTTGTAATTTTTGTCATATATTCAATGTAATATACCCATAACATCATTAGAGACATAAGCGTACTTTTATAAATTCCATTAGAGGACCTCAGACCAAACAAAATATATAGGGACTAAAATGTAATTTTTCGATAATGATGGACTGCGTTATAAGTACACCTAAATGCAAGGTAGTTAGATCTAGATCACCCTTAATTGGAGCGTCTTCACAAACACAACTTAATCTTCACTAATAAGCCCAATGAAAATTAACCTAAAAAATAATATTGCATAACTAATACTTTCTAAAGATTTTCAATATTTTAAAAAACATATTTTAATTAAACCAAATTTTTATTTATTACATGTCGCATTAAAAATAATCACAATTTATGTATCATGTCGAATAATATTATTTTTATATTACAGACGTAATGAGTGTGTCTCGTCCCTAGTATATCTAATTACCTTTACATGAATATTACTTTGAGAATTAGTTTGATATTCTAAACGATTCATGAATTTCAAAAAAATATAAAAAAGTATTCTCATTTTTTATAACAAATAACATTTTTTCTCGTTTATTCAATATTTTGTACTTTTTGCAGAGCATCAAGGAAATTTATGCTTTAATTTAATCTTAAAGTGCGGCACCAGCCAAATATTACCCAACAATGTACAAAGATGCTCATCTGGCGTGGGTTAAATTCAATAGTATATTCTAAGACAGTCACGGATTCACCCCGCCAAACTGAATCACGACGGCCATCAATACTGAATCACGACAAGCCACACCGCAGCCGTGACGGTCGAAAATACAGCACACATTTGTACTACCTGAACTCTCCCACCAACAATACATAGACATTTAATACAAGTGTGTGTATATATGTACATATTTTTGTATATGAGTTGCTGCATTTATGCGTTCTCCTCTGAATACTGACACCATAACCAGATTCTGCCTTCGCGAAATGCGTTAGTCTTAAAGACTGTGTTTTTCCCTGGCCCATCTGTATGAATTCTTGATTCACAAAGGTGAACCCTACTTGTGAGTACTGATGCTTTCTCTTTCATGTACACAAAGTACAAAATGCGCTAGATTACAGAGAATTCTGCGTGGATTCTTTCTGCTGCAGGTGTGTATTTCTGTTTCTAGTGGAAATTTTGGGGAGTTATTGGTGTATTCGTTGAATTTTGGAGGTGGGTTAACCGATCTGAGTTTGTTGGGTTCTTTTTGTAATTTGTTGAGTTTAGTAAAAAGGAGTGCAGTCAAACATTCTTTAATTGTTCGCAGCCTTCTTTCCTTTTCTTTTTCCCCATTTTTTTACTCTTGTAACCTTTGGGTTTTGTCTGGAATAAAAGAGGCTAGATAACGGGTTAATGTTGTTGCTATGCTGTTAATCTTTTTTTCCGGAGCTTGATTTCTGCAACTCTTGAGAATTTGGGTTCAGATTTCTTGAATGATTGTTTGAATGCCCTTTTTCTTATTTGTCCTTTTATTGCAGTCTTGAGTTGGGAAAAAATTCATGGTGGAGGCCACATTTTGTGTGTGTGAAAAGCTGCATGCTGAAGCTACTATTTCCCATCTCCCCAGATTTGGTGGCAGAATGTCAAAAATCACGAAATTTGGGAGAAAACTAACTGTTTTCTCAG
>JBBMKE010329111.1:0-13379 GCA_037834125.1 Lippia alba | reverse complement strand
TTAGGATATTTGTTTAAATTTTATAGGTTTTGGTGCTAGTGTTTTTGCAACTTTTAATTCTAGCTTTTGGTAAAATGATACAAGGAATTCGTTATCATTTATTGCGGAAAACAATTCTAAAAAGGATCAACTATTCTATTTGTAATTTGAGTGTTGATTAAAGAAAAATACCACCCCAAGTATTTAGTTACTTAAGAACCTAAAACCCTTTCTCCTTTTTTTTTCCCCCGAGCCTAATGAGCCTTAAATCTATGGCCTATCTGTCCAGTGATATAAGTGTTATTAAGTCATTTGTAAGGTTGTAAATGCCTTCCCAAAAAAAAAAATAAAAATGGTACATGAATATTCGAAAATTTGTTATCCGTCTGCATTCCAATTATAAATGGATAAGAATATGATTATCACACATTCGATCTAATTAAAATCGGGCTCATTTATATATTTGTTATTCGTAATATTATATATATTCATTTATGCCTTAATTAAATAGATATTAGGAAAAATATCATTTTTCGTTCTCTAAATATGCTCTTGTTTGATTTTGGTCCTAACCTTTTAACTTTTCTTGCATTACATCATTTTTATTCTACATTTCTCAATTTTAGTCCTTCGCATCCTATGTGGCAAAATTTTGGAGATTATTTCTATTTTTTCCTCCAAACTCTGAGTTGGCATATGATGTGTAAAAAAATTAAAAAAAAATGTCATGTAATTACATAAACTATTTTTATTTAACAAAATACCCCTCTATTATATATTTTTTTAAAATTTACCCCAACTTTTCTAATTTTACCGTTGTTTCGTTGTCCGGATGAATTGTACTATGGGACCACCATCGTTCAACTCGTCTAATTGATATGTTCGAAACGTACCAATTTGACCACATTCCATCGTCAGAAATGCCCGTTCGAGGTCCTAAAGTGGCGCTACTACACCATCTTCAAACGGTGATATCTCCGCCAAAACAACACGTCAACCCTCAAGACCACTCCCAATAGATTCCTCCTGAATCGTACTACAATGCCCATGTCGTGGATGCTCCGATTAGCCTTTGAAATCTCCAAAAACGAAGTCTGAAAGTCGTCGTGCTTGTTGCCCGTGTCGTTGGCCACAACTTCGCTGGTCAATATATCTGTCGTCCGGCCGTTTCAGGCCATGAAACCACTTCCAAGTTGTAGCTCTCATCAAGTAGATGAATTTTCATACCTCATTCACTGAATTTTGTCACCGAAGCTGGCTTCACGACTAGTTCAAAGTTTATGCTGATTTGAGCCGCGGTCAGCCACATTTAACCGACCATATCTTTTAATCGGTTAGTCGGATTTCAATTTCATCTGTGTCATCGTGTTCCTTGCGCCGCGGTGTTCGATTTACACTACTCATTTGCAATACTCTATCGAGAAATGAACGATTTTTTATTTTCGGTAATTATGTGGTATTTTTTATTTTTTTTATCTTAAATATTAATAATCCATGTCACGTGCCAACTCAGATTTTGGAAGAAAAATCCCCAAATTTTTGTGCCGTTTGTTATGAAACCTTTGAAAAACGTTTTATGTATATGTACAATATTTTTCATTTGGTTTTGAAAAGAGTTGGTGTGTGTGTATGATTCCGTAGGGAGATATGACCTTGAAAGATTGGTCGTTTGTTTGAATTTGAACTTTGAACTTTGTTTAGTGCAGAGAAATGGTATGACAACTTGGGACGGCCGTGGAGTCGCCGAGCTCTCCCATCAACATAACTCCACCTTTGAGATGATTAGCCCCCGTCTCAGTACGAACTTTGAACCGGTGGTTGAGGGGTCACACATGTCTTCCTCCACTTGTTGTGAAGGTTGTATTTGAATTTGAAATTGAATATAAATATGAAGGAGTTTGGTTGGAAAAACTCGTACTCGCCGAGTTAGTTGGAATTCGATTTAGTTAGTAAAACGAGAGTGAATTCTTAATTACTAAAATCGATCGATTTTGGTCTTCGGCCTAACTCTTTTCTATATATCTAGTATCATGGGAGAAAATATTTTAAATTGCACAAACCACACCCGGTTCATAAATTTTTTGACTTTGATATATGTTTCGCTCGTACATATATGTACGGGTGTGTGCGTGTTAACCTCCTCACCAGCCGTTAGGATTGACCCCTCCTCGTTGTTTTCTTTTTCCCTTTGTTCCTTTGAGTTGCAGGTAAAGGTTGTGGTTTGTGACAGGCGGTGGTGTGTCCTTTGAATCGTTGGGTCTTGTAGTTTGGGTCTTTTGAATACTCTGCATCTTTAATTACGCTTTGCTAATATGTATGTATTTTTGTATAACTTTGGATATTGGAGATTGTATGATTAATTTGGCTCATGGTGGTTATGTTATGTATCATTGGTATTAGTATGTTTATTGTATATTTGTAGTGACTTTGTAACTTCTGCATTCGCGTTTTATTTGGTGCGCACTTTGTATTAGGGTCTAGATTGCCTAACTTAAGTGAGATTTTGTTTGTCTCCCATTCACTATTGTTTAGTACGTGTGCAGACTCTCCATTTCGTTACACTTGTTGGATTATAGTGCGGGGGATGTGATGCCCTACATTTGGGGTGCTACAGTACGGGAGTAGTTCTTCCGAAGAAGCTATGTCCCAAGATTGATTTTGAAAAGGCCAGGATGTCCGGAATTCCTTATGCATCAACAATAGAAAGCATAATGTATTCAATGTTATCTACTCGACCGGACATGACTTATACATTCAGCGTGACAAGCCGTTTCCAATCTGACCCTGGAGAAGGTCATTGGACTACCGTAAAGAATATCCTTAAGTACTTGAGAAAAATTAAGAATATGTTTCTAGTTTACGAAGAACAATAAGATCTTATCATTAGAGGATACTGTGATGCCAGTTTTATATCAGACATGCATAATTTTAAATTCATATAAAGATACATTTTCCACCAAAATTGCCAAACAGTGAAAAGTATCCCCAAGGTGTTTTAAATTTAAAAAAGGAGCTAATACACAATCTTAATGCCTTAAACCTGCCACGTCAGATAACGTAGGGAGAAAGAAAAAGTGAAAATAAATTGAGGGTTACTATCCTAAAAAAACATGGAGCACCCTCGGAACAAATTCTCTCAAAGATTAGGGTATTCTTTCTTTCTTTTTTTTTTTTTTTTTTTATCTCCATATATACCAAATTAAGTTATAAGCTTGTATAATAATGAACTAGAAAAATGTTTTCTTGTAAATAATGGAAAACTACAAACTGTATATGAATGATTTTATCCTAAAATTTACTAAACTTGAACTTTATTTGATATTCTTCTTTCCAGTAGCCTAATTAGAAACATATTTATTATTCTTATTGATATACTATTAGGTGAAGTTTTTATTGGAGACCATATCCCAATTGTATGGTGATCCAGATCATCGTTATAGTTGTGATATCACGTGATAAGGTCAGAAACACAAACATTCTTGAATTTAAAATATGGCTTACAAGCTACAAAGTTGATGACGAAGTTGTACAAAAGGAAAATAAAATCCCCACAAACATGACTATACACACGCAGGTCTTTTAAACCTTGGTGACCATCACAAACTGAAGAGGAAAGTCTTGAGACTTCCTCCACATTCCAAAACAAATAAAACTACAGCCAACTGCGTGTAAGTTAAACAATAAGCACAATAAAGTACCCCAAAAAAGGGAAAAAAATTGAAAATAAAAAGATAGAACAAAAGAATGCACATTGGTCATAATTGTTTCCCCATAGAAGCTAAACCAAAGAGTCAGTATGCCCTGCATAGCTCTCCCTGCTGAGGAACTGCGGGCTCCAACCCGAACCAAAATGTGAAGTTGTAATCGTAGTTGATGTACCAATCGAGACTGAATCCATATCCATAGGGACTGAAGAAGGCCACACGAAGGCTGGCTTGAAAGGCGGGACAACAGGCACAGGGACTGTGCCTGATATCATCTGAACAATCCCTTGTGTTTTAGGCCTCTCACTGGCAATAGGATGGGAGCACGCCAATCCGAGAAGCAGTAGCCTCTCAGCTTCTTCCACAACATAATCATCACCCAACCTCTCATCAACCGCTTCCAATAACCTCCCGTCGCAGTGCAAGTACCACACCCAATCAACCAGGAACTGAAAGCCCCCGATCTTGGCTCCAGGCCTTTGGCCGCACACCACTTCCAGCAACACTGCACCAAACGCATAAACATCCGACTGCTGTGTGGCTTTTCCAGTGTGGAAGCACTCAGGAGCGATATACCCCATTGTGCCGAGGACCCCCTCAGCCTCTGCATAGGAGGTCCTTTCATTGTCGAGGGCACGTGCAAGGCCGAAATCACCGAGACGAGCATTGAAGTTTGAGTCAAGCATGATATTGCTTGCCTTGAGATCGCGATGCACCACGCATTGCTCGTACTCGTTATGGAGATAGTGGAGCGCGGAGCCAACTCCAGAAATTACCTTGTAGCGAAGATTCCACCCAAGCGGTGCAGCGTCTGGGCCGACGAAGAGGTGCATGTCTAGGCTGCCTTTGGGCATGTACTCGTACACGAGGAGAAGTTTTCCGTTCTTGTGACACCATCCTGTAGCAAAACCAAGTATGTGTCATGTCAGTGATTGAAAACTCTTGAGATTAATACAATGATGTTTATACTTTCCCCTTTTTCCTTTCATACAAGGCAAGTATCTTAGATACATTACATATATTGGTAGATGATTTCTCTCCTAGTTTCATACGTTTATCAATATATGTCGTGTATACATATAAGTGGAACAAAAAATAAAACATGTAAGTGAAACAGAAGAATCAAACACTTCCTAAACTGCCCCTATGTCAAAGCCTTTTTATTTTATTAGAAACAAAAGCACATCAATATTTAATTTTCTCATACTAATCCCAAAATTAAAAAATTTAGAATGGTCAATGGTCAATGTTTCGAAATCAAGCATGACTCAGCACTCATTCGATATTTATTGACTAAGCTATGTATCAACTATCAAGTTGTATTTGTTCAAACGAAAAGGGGACCCATGAAAAGCACAAACGAAGAATATATCATATATGAGTTGGAGATTGTAAACGAAGTTTGCACCCACCAATAGGGACCTAATCGCTGCGATATTTTTGGTCACTTTCATGCATACAAAAACCTAATTTCGTAATTTGCAGTTAACAATAGCCGATTCAATCAACATTGCGGAGGCTGCTGACGGCAGTAGCCTGACAGATGAACTTGGTCAAAATCAGAAACAGCTAGGTAATTGGTCAATCCTCAAGGATAATATTAATGTGAGTTTATCAGTTTTCCTAATTTCTTTTCAAAATATAAATAACCTTTTGTATCGCCATCTCTTCCTAAAAACTTTTGATTAAATTGATATAATATTGAATTGTTAAATTTTATTAATAGGTGGTTCTATCACGAATTATGACACAATTCAATTCTGCAGGGTCTGTTTTATTGATCATTTGTTTTCCTAATTCCTACACTCGGTAATTTCCTAATCTTCCACCTCTTTCTCATCATACATGCATATTCCCAATCAAATGAACAATTCAAAGTGTGGTTTTGTGATTAAGGTTCTTGTAATGGTCCAAAGGAAGGGCATGCATATATAGTTGACATACGAATTGAACACGAACATTAAGATGCCCCCAATTTATGAGCAGAAAGCAATTATTCACACATTTATTGCGCCTTCATACCTTCTCAACCTAGGACAAAGATGTTTTCCCATAAAAATGGCGGGCAACAAACTGGGAGGATTTTGAACATACCCGTATATAACAGACTCAAAAATCAAACCAACCAAAGCAATTCACAAAACATCAAACATAAACAAATATCAAGAAGAACAACTTACCAAGTAATTTAACAAGATGTTTGTGCCGTAGGCGATTAATAATGGTCAGCTCAGCCAAGAAATCATCCTGGCCTTTGATTTTCTCCCTCAAAAACCACTTGACAGCAATCTCAGTGTTCTCCTTAACCAACACTCCTTTGTAAACCGCCCCGAATCCGCCCTGTCCCAACTTGTTCTTCTCGTCAAAGCTGTTTGTTGCCTTCTTCAATTCCCTGAACTTGAACTCCCGCGGCGTTCCAGGCAGGCTTTTGAGCGCGCCAACCAAGTTCGAGTTCGAGTGCCTCAACCGCCGCCTGTGGCAATACCATACCAGTCCCGCTCCGCCCATCAGCAACAGAACCACCACCGGAACCGTAGTTCCCAGCACAATTTTCAGCATTTGACTTTCTCCTTCTGGAATGTAGTTCACCGTTAAGTTCCACCTCAACACACAATTCAATTGGCTGGTGTTGCCCGTGGACCCGGAAAATCCGAAATACGAATACTCCTTCACGTGATCCATCAGGCTCAAATTCTTGGCAGATAACAAAGGCGCGGCGGGTTTCGGAGGAGTCGGGCCGGGCTGAACCGTCTCCCCCGGTAGCACCGGCTGTTCCGCGATATAGACGTCCATGACCTTGTTGACACCGTCGTAGTCCACCCAAACGTTGAAAAACTTGACTCCAATGGGTGCAATGGTGATGTTGTGGCGCGACAGAGATTCGGTTGCTATAGATCTGATGGAGTCGATGTCGATTCCGACGTGGTTGTCGTCCGGATCGAAGCTCTGTTTAAAGGTGTCGAGTTCGACCGCCACCAGCTTGTTTGAGGCGTGGTCGTCGGTGGATGAATTGGTCAGGCCCAGATACTGACCGAAACTGTTCGCCGGGAGTTCGAGATCCGGGGCGATGATGAACGCTAAGCCCTCGCCGGCGGTGAGGTTATTAGGCCGGAAAACGTTAATGAGAAAGGAAGTGTTGAAAGAAGCTACTCGAGCTCCAGAGGAGTTGGGGCGAATATTGTCCCCTTCCCAGAGCTTGAAAGGCCGCTTGAGTAGAATACGTCCGGAGTTGTTGAACATGCTGACGAAGTTGGTATTCCCGGTATCAGGGGTTAATTGAAGGGCATCTTTGCTGATTGTTGCATTATCGTGGACCATGAGAACTTCGCGGTGGGTGTCGTTAAAAGGGCCGTATTCTAGACTGAATTTTTCGAGCTTTGCCCCTTCTGCAAAGGCGGCGAAAAAGCAGAGTAACAGAAAAGCAGCCGCCGCCGGGGAATCGCTCACACTCATTTTTCCGGCGAATCGAGAGCTGGAGAGGTTTGGGGATGAAATGGGATGTGAGTTTTTGCCTTTTGGATTATGCTGCTAGTCTTCTCTTCTTGATTTGTTGCATATACAATTGGACATTAAAATAATGGCCGTAGGGTTATGCTTTGAAATTTTCTAATTAAAAATTTCAGAATTTGATTGGCATTAGCATATATAAAATGTATTGTCATCGGTTTGGCCAATCTCGCACTCTTTACTGCATTGCTGGGAAATTGCCCTTTTGCTGCTTCTACTTTGAATAGTTTCAGTATTCTAATCATCTGTGATATATCCATTGCTTGAGTCTGCAAAGCTGACTTTTTTCTGTTTCATAATTTTCTTTTTGCGAGTGAAGAAAATAAAACCGAATAAAATTATATACGCGTGTTTACTATTAAAATAAATGATGGAATCGTATTAGATTCTTGTGATTTTTTATTTTTATTTTTCAGTAAACTAAATATATTCTGATTATATTTAGCATGACCCGATAAACTCTTCTAGGGGGTGTTTCATTCTCTAAAGCATGGTCATGGGTCCGAATCCCACTTGAATCTGCGTGTTCTAAACAAAAAAAGTTAGAATCCAAAAACAATCGAGCTTAAGTTTTGCAGACGAGTTGGATAGAGAGGAAAACGGGGTCCAACAATGCACGTAATTGCCTTGGCCGCATCTCGTTTCTAGGTCCAAAATCAGACGTTTATGCCTCGTCGGGTACAGTGTGGGTCTCGGAAAGAGAGAGGAAAACGTGGTCCCACAACGCACGTAATTGGCTTTGTAGCACCCCGCACGGGAGGCACCACATCCTCCGCACTATGGTCCGACCTGATTGATGAAACAAAGAAATCCACACCCGAATCAAACGATAGCGAACGAGAGACAAATAAAAACCTCCTAATGTAGGCGGAACGTAGACCCTGTCAAACAAAACCAACCAACAGAAAGCAAACAGCGGAAGACTTAAATTCAAACGCATGCATTGGCTACGGGCCTACAGAAATTAAACATACGATTCACAAGCAAGCTTGGCCCCCTCAGGCCTCTTTTAAATGCATAACAAAACCCAACAAGGGTAATTTAAATAAACTCATACATAAGTATTCAAATACATAAGAATTCCGATACATAGCTTACAAACCGAATTTATAGTAATACATATGCAAATGCACAGACTCTCTAACTCAAACAGACCGACTCAAAGACTCGACAAGACGCCGCCTACCTCCAAACTCCACGCAAAGCCTGCATACTAAAAGATTGGGGAGGGAGAGGTTCAGTTATACAACTCAACTGAGTGAGGGGCTACCCACAAACGCTACATATATATAGGAGCAAAGCACATTTCAAGCACATGCATGGATCATGAACTCGGGGATAGTTTTTTCATACCAAAGATTTACCTGTGATACATATATATATAGGGATTCAAAGTGAAACGAAACTTAACGGATTCAAATGACTCAAATCAAAGGGAAGCGTAACGAATCATATTAATTCATATCGATTCAAATGGATTCAAAGGGATTCAAAACATATTCATGCATAAGTATTCGAAAGAATCATATTTTATCTTACTTTAGAAACATATCCCCGTTTCACAACCCTTAACAAATCATACATACTAAACTCGGTGGGTCGAGTAGACAAATCCCATCCTGGGCTCCTCAAAAGAAAACATACAAATTATACGAATTCATAAAGACATATAGATTCATAAATAAACCTCATTCTCCGGTGATGGAAGGGTTGCGCGACCCTAACCATCCAAACAGATGAGGGGAGCACACTTAAATCCTCAGGTTCCCATCACCCAACCAAGCTTCCTGGTGGGCTTCGGGTTAGTCCTTGATTCATATGGAGCGTGTGCACAGGGATCATAACTGGCGACCACGATAGTCGTCTCGGGTCTCCCTTACTCACACCTCATGGGCCCAGAAACATATCAAAACATAGGATTTATATGGAAACATACCTAACCTACTACTAATAAAAAATGTAACGAATCATACATAGATACGTACCTTCACCTTGCTGCAACTACGCTTTACATACCTCTCCGTGTCAAATCCATAATCAAATCCAATGCTCCTATCTCCCGGCTCATAAGAAGCACACAGTTTGAAGCGTAGTCAAGCGATACCAAATATATTGAATCAAATGAAATCAAAGCATGCATACAATAGAGGCTATAGTTCGCATACAAAGCATACGGCACGAATCATAGGGTTTAACTATAACCTAATCTCACCTTACACCGACGAAGCCAAGAACTGTTAAGTCCATTTTTCGTGTACACTTCGATTAGAAATATAATTTATTATTGCACGTTTGGAGTCTAAATGCAAAATATTCGATCTCTTTTTAGGTACAATTAACAATGGCGTTATGGTGTACGAAAAAGGGACAAAAATGAGAAGAAGACGGACAAAAAGAGCAAAGAAATCAAAAAGTCGAAATTCAAGGAAAACGAGGTCGCCGCCGCGACCTAATATTATTGGGGAATTTTTTCGTATTTTGCCAACCAAAGTCGAAGCAGGGCAAGAATGAGGTCGCGGCCGCGACCTCAATCAGTTCATTTTAGGTCGCAGGCGCGACCTATTATTTTGGGGAATTTTCGCTGAATTTCAAGTTACTTGTCGAAGGTTGGGAAAATTGGGGTCGCGGGCGCGACCCAAATCAGTGGAAAATTGGTCGCGACCGCGACCATGAAAGAAAATGCGATTTTAACTGTTGGTCGCGGGCGCGACCATTTTATGCCTATTTTTGGTCGTGACCGCGACCCTGCGCAGACACAATTTTTCAGTTAATTCAGCAGTTTTCTGGAGTTGGGATTTAAAAGTTTAAAATAGAGAAACTTCTGGATTTACTTTGGAACAAGACGAAAAAAAGAGAAACAATTGGGGGAGAAAGAAGGACAAGAAGGAAGAGAGAAGAAGATCAACACCAAGTTCTTTTCTTTAATTTAGTTGTGTCTTTACCGTGTTTACTTGAATACCCTGTTCGTATGTTATTAGGATCTAAAGTTTATGCTTAAGTTTCATTTCATGATTTCGTTTGTGATGAATTCGAAGTTTACCTATTATGTTAGTATAAATTTCCGTTTAATTATGAGTTCTTAAGTTAATAGGGCATGGGAATGAATATGTGCTTACTAGATGTTTGATAGAATGCTTGAATGAGTATTTATTCCTAGATTTATGAAAACTTGAGCATTTGTGTACATGACGAGTTGGCCACTCCGATGTGTATTTTAGTTCACTATATTTTCGAGAGAATTTTAGTAACTTGTATGTTTTCATAAAAGTTGGAAAAATAAGTGTTAAAGAAATTTAATCTCCTTTTCCGGCTATCAAATAGATGTCTTAAATTATGCCGAGCCGCTGATTTAAGAATCTTATTGTCTTGTTTAATTGGTTAATTCTAAGTTTAGGTAATTGTGAGAACATTTTCCTAATTAGAATTAATACGCGTCTTGGATTAGAAAGAATTTGAGACATATATTAGTGACAGGATTAAAAGGAATAATTCACTTATTTAGGCATTATTAGAACTCTAGTGGTACGTATCATTCCCTAGCCTTCTTTTATCTATTGGGTTAAATTCGTGAGTTTTTTGCATTTCGTTCCTAGCTAGTCTTAGTTAATCTAACTTATAATCCTTTAATCTTGATCTAATAATGGAATCTAGTATGACAATGTTTGTTAATTCTCCCTTCCTCGTGGATACGACCCCTCGTGCTACAAGAACCAAACACGTGATTCACCCAGAATTAAAACAGTCCACGAAACACTACCCTGGGTGCACCTATGCCAACTGGAGACAGAAATACAAAACTTAGACTCAAAATGAACCACTTAGATGCTCGTCAATGCTCATGGATGAGATGGATGCAAAACACTTACGCGAAGCCCATATTCATAAGCATATAACACGTTCATGCGCACAATAAATGCATATAAGGACATATACATACACATAAACATCATTTAACATGTTAGAAATAAGTTCAAGGGTGAAAAGGTACAAGAAAAGCGGAAGGAGATCACAAAAAGAGTTTTCGAGTGAAAACGGGCAAAAACTGATAGATTATCAAAATGCGCAAGCTGTACAAAAATGGAAATATCTTGAGTTTGAGGAATGAGAATTGTGTTTTGTTTCTTCGAAACAAAACTAGATAAATTGGTATTTCCAAAAGTATATGGCCCAAATCGTAATTCAAAACGAGATGAAAATGGCGTGGGCACGAAATCGGGTGAATGCAGATTCTCGAAGAAGTGGCGACACCAAAAATGATTTATTATATCTCACAAACCAAAGAAGATATTGAGGTAATTTTAATTGGAGAATGTTATATACTTCAAGAGCTTTCTGTGTTTAAAATTTCAGCTCATTTGGAGTTCAGATGAGGGGTCAACGAAGCAAAACAAACTCTAATAGAAAGCAGGGGAGGATCCACGGCCGTTGGAAATTATGCCTATGAAATCCACGGCCGTGGATTCAAGGTAGATGAAAATCTTGAGCTACTGCTTCATATTCGCGGCTGTGAGATTTTTAGTTCACAAAATCCATGGCCGAGGATCAGCAACAGGGGCCAAAAATGGGTAAAAACACATGGCAAATCGAACAAGGAAGGAGAAAGGCATGAAAGTTCACCCAAAGCTCAATCAAAAACATTCCAAATCAAGACATAAGACCATATAATCATTCCCCAACATATCATAACATCAAAATGCATCAAATTACAAGAATTCAAGTCCAAAGCACTAAGGATTCAATGCAAAACAATCATAAGAGCTCAAATGAAGCAAGCATCACTCAAGAGTGCATATATGATCCATATAATCCACATTCTTGCGCCAAGAATTATAAAACCAAATTCTAACTCAACATACATCACAAGAATAAGAAGGGGGAAGAATGGGAATAAGGGAATCAAGAATTTCAAGGGGTTAAACTAAGCCACAATCAACATTCATGCCAAGAATCACTTCATAAACACATATTACATTCAAATTGATCATATATCCAAGAATTCAAGCTTCCCCCTCAAAACCCAACAAGAGCATAAATGGAAAAACTTTCCCCAACTAAACATTAACCTCAAGAATCATAAACAACTAAATAACTAGCATCAATGACCACCATATATGCATCAAAAACCATAAAGAGTCATGGAAATGCAAGAAGCCACAAATTCATCCAAACCCTTACTATTCACCCAACTTCAAACTCAAGAATCCCCAACATGAATCCAAGTTCTACAAGCATTATAAGAAGCACAAGAACAAGAACTACACAAATCTTAACTTACCTTGAAGAGAGGATGCAAGAAATGGGAAAATCTTGAGCTTGGAGGGTTCAAAAATGGTGGAATACTCTTGGAGATTCTCCTTCTTCTTTTCCCATTGGTCCCTCACGATTTGCAGTCAAAAATGAGAAGGGAAAAGCTAATTTTAGGTATAAAATGGGTCCAAGAAAAGTCAATAAAGCAATAGTGAGGGTTAGGTAGGCTCATATGGGCGTTTTAGGATCGTACGACAAAATCCGAGTCGTTAGGGGTCGAAACGAAGTCGAAAAGTTATGAGACTTGTCCCATTAAATCCAAATCGTCGATTTAAACTCAATGGAGGTCACAGAACTAGAATCTGAGTTCCCGAGCTCAAAATATGGATTAGGGACTCAAAATGGCCAATTTGCAAAAAGGCCCAAAAAATTCCAAAACAAAATCACTTGAGTCCAAACTTGTAACACCCCGGGTTTTGGGGCCTAGTAGAAATGAGATTAGAAGAACATAGTTCCAACCTCCATTCATCATACAATGAACTTTATGTGAATTACATGCCTTTACGTTCCGATTTCTTTCAAAATTTCATTATGAGAACCATATCACTATTCATTCACCGAGCCTAAACCTTCACACATTCCTCGTGGAACCTTAGAAAGTTTAATCTTACCATTTTCTGATTTATATCATAGCTTTTATCATCCTAAAATATCCTTTGAAATTTGTTTATCAAAAATTCCCTTTGGGTCCTTAAGTTACTATTCATCTTAAATCGTAGGAATTTACCGGGGCATATTTACCTATCCAATGTTGGGTTCATATGAATCCTTACGAAATTTCATGAACTATGATATCGTTCCCAAGCCCTAATTCTCATTAGAACTCCCGTAGTATTTAAAACCGGCCGTGAAACCCTAGTTTTACCTTAACCGACACATTTT
>JBBMKE010329001.1:0-13379 GCA_037834125.1 Lippia alba | reverse complement strand
CACCCTCAAAGCCCAAATTGGACTCAAGAATAAAGCTCTCACACTGCAGCCTGTGGGAATCGAACCGTGCACCTTGTAGCAAATCTGCCCCTCCGGAACCAATTGAGCTACGCCCTGCGGGCAAATATATATACCATATTCACTTCTTGAAAAGAATACTGAAAGTATGAATTAACTAATGTTTTATCTTTTATTTACCATATGCTGGTAACGCGACGCTGCGTGATTTAATCTAATTACGAAAAAAAACACTGCAATAGTTTAGAAATTACTAGAAATACTTTGAAAAATGACGAATTTTTTTTTGTAAAATTACAAAAGAACAGTACCTTGAGCAATGCGTTTTCATAAATTCTCGATTATGAAACATTGACTAAGTTTCTTTTGTACTAGTATTAAGTCTGGGGTTCTTGTAATTATTATCTCAAATAAAAACTCGAGGTTAATCAAACAAAAATGTTTCTCAATGCAGGAAATACTTTGTATTGGCGGCTGCATTGAATCACCACATTGAATATATATCTCTGTAAACAATGAAATTAAGAACTATGTATATATAGCTGTATCTTTTCTTGGCAACTTCTAATTAAATGGCCTCTCACCTAGACTTGTGTCTCTTCTTGAGCTCTATAACCACCCTATTTCACATCAATGAGAAAGAAAAAACATTGAATATGGCTACAAAAAGAAAAGTTATGCTCTTTCTTTGAGTCTTATGCCTGCATTCTTGATGTAGCCTCTTTTAAATGTTCATAACTGTAGATATCGTTGTTCCATGTATTGCTAAGATCATATCTACTTTAAAGCGCGCATTGCTTGAGCGATTTCTGATCTCACAAATGTGTGTTTATAGATATATATATATATAGAGAGAGAGAGAGAGAGAGAGATGTGTTTGTGTGTGTTTGCGCACGGGCAATATACGTCTGCAAGTTGTGCTTCAAGAAGATGGCTTTTAATGCCTAAAATATCTCACGCCTTCTCCGTGCCAACCCATTTTATAAAATTTAGGGTTCTTACAATAGCTTCTGCTTAATTAACTAAGCTGTAAAATGTACTTAAATAAATGTACAGATCACATTATTCTAAAACTTCTTTAGATGCCCGAAAAGAAGTAAATACAAAAACATAATAGAAGGTGAAATAAAAGAAAAGAATTAAAAAGTATAAAGGTTTAGTTATTTTATTTTGAAAACAGACATGAATTCTGTCACACAGAGGGGTGTAGGGTTTGCAGTAATTAAAGTAGTGCATGGAAGTGCGTTCTGGAGCAACAACAAGATGATGACTTCAACTTTCTCTGTACTTTTCTTTTTCATAATTGCGAAATTTCCTCATATATATTTCACCCCAATCATATCATCATCATTCCTCTCATCATATGATATACATATGTAGACCATAAAACTTGCTGTTATATATATACTGTATACACACACCATGAATGTATGTATGTATGTATGTATGTATGTATGTACGATTAATTCTAGGCAAAGTTTTTTTTTTTTTGAAACAATTCTAGGCAAAGTTAGAAAAGCAAATTCTGACATGAAGATATAGAAAAATAATCATGAAAATGGACATTTCAGAAATCGCCATTTATGATGTCAGTTGAAGATGCTCTGCCTGCATCCGCTGTTAAATTTTCCAATCTTTCTTATGTTAATCCAAATAAACGTTTCAACAACAACTAATTACTTAAATTGTTAGCTAACAAAGGCCGAACTACATTTACTGCACCTGAACTTAACTGAAATTACAAATTACTCCCTCCTGGCAGCATCAACATGCGTATTATTAGGATTTATTAGGCACACCACCCTCTTAACGGGCCGTCGAATACTTAATTTACATTTTTCAGTTGTTTCATCGGGTCGGGATGCAGGGGTCCTTAGAGTTAGGAATTCAACATTTTGATACAAGGATTTCTCAGAGAATTTCACACACGTACATTAACTTTCAAGAATTAAACCATAACTTATCAAAATATTACTTTATCAAGTCGTATTGTGGCGGACACTTTTTAAATGGGAAATCCTAAAAACAAAAGTGTTGTCATATATCAATGTTATGTCGTATTCTATGGTCATGCATATTTGTATCCATACAATATAGAAGTTATAAGTGAACCAATAATCATACCGGCCCAATTTGACAACATTTTCTTGGTAGTTTAATTAAATCAATGTCCCATATGAAGCAATAATATATAGTAATAAATAGGAAAGTGGGACAAAAATGAAAAACAAAGGGTGGTGTAGTAAATATTGAGGGACCTCTGCTGACTTACAAACTTCATTGATTTCATTTCACACAGTTTTAATTGAAGACAGAGCCACCAAATGCATGCCATCATTTAAAATCACCACTGTAGCTCAAGCTTAGCTAGCCGCAACGGTAAGCACCGGATTTCCGGGGGCAATGCGGACCATATATCTTTGGAACTTCATTATTTATGTAAAACTAAATTATAACTATATATTTTTTTATAATAAAATTAAAATAATTTTAAAGTCGTTCATTATGTATGTAGTATGTAAAGCTATATAAAATATCATGAAAATGATGTTAGACTTGGGCTTGAGCTTAACCTTAATGCTTTAAAATTCATGTATGTACGTACTTACGAATTCAGATCGGTGATCGAAAATGATGACAAGACATTTCTAGTGATGTGAAAATATAGTTGGAATTTGAGGAAAAATGACCGATGAAAGAAAAGAAGATTAATATTGATTGGATGAAGAAAACCCCCTAACCATGTCAACTTGCACAGTTGCACGATTAGAATTCAGACATCTTACATTGAAACAACTAACTCTAACGGCATGACTAGTAAGATGGAATGGGGTGGGAATGGAATGAGCATTACCGCATCCATTCCTAAACCCTTGATTGATACAAAATATGGATAGGAATGCTTGTCCCTAAGGTAATGACCATTCCCAAATGCATGAGATTACCCATTCCTTTGGTCCCCCGTGGTATTAGTCATTCCCAATATTTAAATTTATTATTAATTTTATATTATCATTGCATATTTATTAAGTTAAATGCATATTATATTTTATTATTTTCATAAATAAAAATTAAATACTATTAATCACGTTAAATTTTAATAAATTATATTAAATATTTAAAAAACATGCTCGAAATATTATTTAATATGTAAATTTTATAAATTCAAATATTTTAAAGAACGAATTTTGACATTTATATTTACATTTATTATTATTGTTATTATTATTATTATTTTATATATATTCACAAACTCACTCACACACTCGCATATATATAGTACATAAAATAAATGTCATATATATAACACATTCATATAAAATAGTAATAATATATTTATATATAAAAATATTTTTAATAATAATTATAATGCTAATAATAATAATAATTTATTATTATTATTATTATTATTATTATTATTATTATTATTATTATTGTTGTTGTTGTTGTTGTTGTTGTTGTTGTTGTTGCTTCATTACAACGAAATTTTTTGATGAAATTTTAATTTTAGCGTCATGTACGTGGTGCAAAAATGGTGTATTTCTTAGGATAGTGTAATTGTAGTGTGAAACATTTTCCAAAAAACACGTCATCAAACTTTGTGCGTTGTTGCAATTTATCATCCCAACAAACTTTCATTGCAAACCATCATCCAATCTTTGCATTTGTAACAAACTGACATCTAAAGGTGATTTTTTGGTGAAAATACAACTGACGTGTATGTTTTAAAAATATGCCAAGTGTTAATTTTTTTTGCCAAAACCACCAAGAAAAATGGTTTAGATGACGGTTTGTAACAAATGCAAAGATTGAATGGCGGTTCGCAATAAAAGTTTGTTGAGATGGTAAATTGCGCGCAAAGTTCAAATGGCAAAATTTTTTTTCCTAATATAAAATAGCAACTTCTGTAGCAGCCTTGGAGTGAATGAAATTGCATGCCCTTGTGTGGATTCAAACACAGGTCATTACATTCGAGAAAAAAAATCCTCAAACCACTTGGACAACCCCTATTGATATATTTCGCATTTTACATTTACTAAGTTATTGATCAGCATTTGATTCTAAATATGATGTTGAGTGTCTCAAATGAATATTTGTGAGTATTGACAATTGCATTCACGAGGCTTGTTATGGAACTTCGACTCTATCACTTTTGGTGGACTAGAAGTATCGTGTAATGTCGAATACCATTCAAGAAAATTCTTTTATATTCGGATTCATGTAGAATTATTGGTGAAATGAAGAATTATTTACATTATTAGAAGATATTTGTAATATTGCTGGGTTGGGATTTTTAAAGTTTGACGAGTCTATGAGAAAATTAAATACTGATAGGCTCTAAGAGCCAACATATGAATCATTGGATCAGGAATGTATCTCATTAATATGGGCCTTACATTGACAATTAAATAAAAATCATATAAAATTTGAATAATCTACATATAAATACATTATTAATTATATTTTTTTTTTGTTTATTGAAGGGGAAATGGTAGTCCTTTCTAAAGTAGGAATGACATCCCTTTGATGGATAGAAAATATGTATTGAATTAATACGAAATATTTTGACTCAACTCAAATTCAACTCGATTCTAATCCAACCTGACAAATTTAAGTTTTTCACCAACTACACGATAAGTATATAATACTCAAATTCAACTCGATTTGAATCCAATGAATTAAAATGACAAACTTAAGTTTTTCACCAACCATGCAATAAGTATATAATACTCATTAGTTACACTGATTTGACCAAGTTAAAATCGGATTAACCAAGTAGAAAGACGTCCTTTCATTTAAATATGCTAGTTAATGTAAAAATTCGGATACTTTGTAGGAAATCTACAACCGCATCTGTTGTGCACTTGGAACATTATATTTTATTATTTCTTAATAAATAAATAAACAATTGAAAATAACCAACAACACCCTAAGTGTTGGAATTTTTTTATTTTTTTTGAAAACGTCTTTATCGAGCGAAGACGTTTTTTGGGAAAACGTCTTGTGACTACGTTTTTTTTTCCCCCAAAAACGTCTTTATCAAGAAAAAATATTTTTTTTATTAAAAACGTCTTTATCAAGCGAAGACGTTTTGAAAACGTCTTTTGAAGACATTCAAAATTGTCTGTATCATTTTTTAGTCAATGACCCGTTTAATTTGGTCAATTGAAAATTTGGTGAAAAAGTTTTTTCTGAAAAACGTCGTTAGAAGACCTCTTTCTGAAAAACGTTTATGCTAGAATTAAACTATCCCCAAAAAATGCACTGCTTTTGCACTACATGTATGAATAGTATGCTAAAATTAAAATTTCACTGAATGTCTTTCTTTTGTTATTTCTTACCAGATTTTATAGCTCCTTTTGTTACTTATATGGATAATTACATTGATACATCATCAGGTTAATCTATAATACTTTTTTCTTATTTTGTTTGACATTTGAAAATTTATGAATATTTCTGCTGAATATAAATTTGTAGACGAATGAAATTTGATGGTGTCGTCTCTATTCTTTCTATATATCATATTTTGCATTTTACATAAAACATGAATACAATTTTTATTTCAACTATCACACTTGACATAATTCGATAGTTGCATAAACCTCCTATGAAGTTTGAATAAAACTTACAAAAACCACTCTTATTAAAGAATTTAATATCTTGAACCATAAATTAGGGGAAGTTTGTGTAATTAAAACAAATTGCAGAACATATCAGTGTAACTACCACAATTCCTACTTCAGCTCACTATGATGTCAATATGTCATCAAGCACCCAAAAAAACCTCAAACAAGAAACAAGGATAAGAACTTATTATATGAACTATAATATAAAATAGCAACATTTACCGCTGCCTTGGAGTGAATGAAATTGCATGCCCCTGTGTGGATTCAAACACAGGTCATTACATTCGAGAAAAAAATTTCAAACTACTTGGCCACCCCCTATTGGTATATTATGCGTTTTACCCGACTATTCACTCCTCTGCCGGGTATAACCAAATTGATTCTCTTTCTTCGCTTCCCGCTGCGAGAGCCGCGGATCCCATTGTTGTTTGTGGTGGGCATACTAAGTTATTAATCAGTATTTGATTCTAAATACGATGTTGAGCGTCTCTAATAAATATTTGTCACTATTGACAATTGCATTCAACAAAGTATTTTGAGGCTTGTTATGGAACTCCGATTCTATATCTTTTGATGGACTAAAAGTATCGTGTGATGTCGAATGCCATTCAAGAAAATTCTTTTATCTTCGGATTCATGTAGAATTATCGGTGAAATGAAGAATTATTTACATTATTAGAAGATATTTGTAATATTGTTAGGCTGAGATTTTTAAAGTTTGACGGGCCTATGAGAAAATTAAATACTGATGGGCTTTAAGAGCCAACAACATATGGATCGCTGGGTCGATTCACGGGCTGGGCTGAGCTTAAGAATTAGACCCAACAAGGGCCCAACTTAATACCCCAAACTTAGCCTAGACCGTCTCATAGCATTCATGGGATATGCCAGGACTGTTTTAGTGCAGGCTGGTTCACGGTTTCGTGGGCCGGCCCAGCCCGTTTGACATCCTGCGTCTCTACTGTTGTTAAGTACCCATATTTTTTCTTGTAATCTTACACACCCCTAATATTTCTATAAAACTTACATTATTATTATTATTATTATTATTATTATTATTATTATTATTATTATTATTATTATTATTATTATTATTATTATTATTTTATTGCATTACAACGGATTACATTACCACGTAGAAAGACTTCCTTTCATTTAAATTTGGTGAAAATATCTTTATCAAGTGAAGACATATTTTTTCAAAACGTCTTCTGAAGGTGTTAATTTCAAAACGTCTTTTGAAGGCGTTTTTTTAAAAAAACATCTTTGTCATTTTTTAGTCAGTGGCCCATTTAATTTGGTGAAGATGCTTTTCTAAAAAAAGTCGTCAGAAAAAGTCTTTTTCCACGAATCATAGATGAAGCCAGGGCCTGTAAGTCATGGAGAATCGTCATAAGGAAATAATTGTTGTTATTACTTATTAACGCCGCTCGGATCCGCGAGTTTGATGAGCCCTTGATCTCTGTCGGCAAACATGAGGAATGGAAAAGGAAAACTAATACCCGATCCGCCTAGTAACTCTTTCTAACTTATCTGAGGACAAAGAGACAAAAAACTTCTACTCACTGCTCGAAAATTCATGTAATCGAATGGGACAAGGTGCAATAGTCTCCATACTTTTAGTAAGAGGAGCCTTATAATTTCAATGATGAGGTCGTTTGGAAGGTCGGAAAATTTTGTTTATGATCTCTTCCGCTCATCCTCCAATTAGAGGTTATTCATGTTTCCCCGGCTGACTTATATGACGACAGACAGTTCCCTTTGCCTAAGTTCATCCACGGTGCCGCTGTTTCTTCCTTTTTTATAGCTCATACATTCATCTCTGAACTGTGGCACTGTCCAAATAGGAAAAGCAAACGATGGCATGAACTTATGCATTACATAGCTCTCATCGTGCATATGAAAACACCATAACCTCTCGTTTCCATCAAAGCATTATACACGACCACCCCCTAAAACTGGACAGGACAAACAATATCTGCTACCAATGAAGAAAGCTCTAACCCCAAGGCTTGTCACCACCTTCCAATCCCCATTATCAAATCTCCTCTTGTAGATACATAAAATTCCATTGAAAAAGTATGACAAAAAGAGTTCCCGTATGATTCCAACAAATATAAGTCGCGACCAGGATACGAAGAAAAATTGAAAAAGTAGGTATCCAGGCTAGACAACAATAGAAGCCCCATTGGTTCTTCAACCATCTCAATAAACCATATATCATAGCAACAACACATCCATTCTACACAAAGTGCGGCATATATTTTACCGCCACAGGCAACTGCCCTGCTAAGAAACAGAGGTAATCTGCTATCTCTAGCTAGCACCTTTCTTCAGCATCTGGAAGTAGGGTTTTCAACTACTTCCAGTATCCTAATTCACGTCACCGCACATAAACACCAACACGACAACACATAACAGTCTTATGGTTTTCCAAAAATATTAAGACCTTGAAATTGAAATGAACACTACCATTGTTTTGATTCGGGAGAAGAATACAACTATCGATTCTGAATTGAGATAATTGGTGCAATTGGGGCAAGATTATGTAATCACTGAACGTGGTGGAATTGCAGAGTGATAGACTGTTGGTATTAAACATGGTGTAAAAGTTGTTATACATCCATTAGCTGGGAACCGGGAGCCAGGTTCAAAAGCGACTTAAAAAAGGGTACCACCACAACCTCAGAAGAATAAAAAAGAATCCATTTTTTTTTGCGCAAAACATTGAAAGATAATGAACTAGAACAAAGCAATTTTTTTCATTCGCACTACGAGCATTTTTGTTACATGGAATAGGAAGCTTACACACACATATATTAGAAGATTTAAAATTATTTTATATTCAAAATTGTGATTCGAACTCTTAACTTTTAGTTACACCCTCCTAGTTTATCATAAGTAGAAATACTATCGAATTGAAAGTTGTTATATGCAAAATAATATGTACACTTATTGTTAGATTATTATATATTTTAAAGGGAAAATTCAATTACATGATAGATAGAATATATCATCTGAATTAAAGTTGTTATACACTTATCTGTATCGTGAAAAATCTATATTATTATATTAAACATTAATATTGTAGAATAATTGATTTTTTCACTTGAAGTAGTTTTGAACTCTTTTTCTGTTTTAATTTCTCTGTTTTAATAAACCCCTCATTATTTTGTCCAAGACACCTCAACTCTTTTCCTCTTTCCATTTGTATATATTCTCATTTATATAGCCTCTTTAAATCCTTCCATGTTTTGTAATTTTGTCCTGTTATTTATTTTTAGAGAAAATTGTATTTTTGGTCCCATATAACATAAGTCGGTTTTTTTAATTCCATAATTTTTAAATGATCCCACCCGTTTTGATTTTTAATATTTTTGGTCCCAAAGAGCAAAACTTTCACTATTAGTCCCAAACTTTGTCCAATCTCAGTTAAACGTTACACATAAATTATCTTCTTTTTTTTCCTTTCAATATACATAATTAAAAATTATTACAATCATAATATAAATATAATTATATTATATTATTATAGCTTTGCTTTGACTTTGATATTTTTTAATTCTAATTAAATAAAATGTGGTTAATCACCTTTTAATTTCAATTAAATATAATTTGATGGATAAAAAAATATAAAAAAATCTTAAATATTATACATCAATTTTAAAATAAATATAACAAATAAAATTTAAGACATCGTTCCGTATTATTTTTAATTTTAATGAAATGTTACATTAATGAATAAAAACTAAACCCTAAAATTACGTTATTTTTGCAAAAGAAAACCATACCCTTGCTTTGTCCAGTTTGTCCCCCCAACTTAACACCACCGTCTACATCCCAACAAGTCACCACCACCGCCGCCGTCGACATTGCACACCAAATCACCACTGCCATTATCGCACAGGAAATGAAGGAAGGGAAGGGTGGTGCAATGCTGTATCAGCCTGTCAGGAGGGGGTGGCGGTAGTATTGATGGTGGACCGGCGGTGGTGTAGTTGAGGGAGGTGGGGGCGGTGAATTTGGGAGAGAGATGGAGGAGTTGTAAGATTTATATAGTTAATTATAAATATTTTAAAAGTTGTATAAAAATATATATATTATATATCTGTATATCTGGATATACAAGATTATACACCTAATTTTTCTAATTTTTTTAACTTGAAAATCATTTTTAAAAATTAAACACATTTGGCATTAACGAACGTTAATGATTCTGTCAGTTTTTTTATTTTTGGGATCAAAAATGTTAAAAATCAAAACGAGTGGGATGATTTAAAAATTATGGGATTAAAAAAAAAACGACTTACATCGTACGGGACCAAAATTATAATTTTCTCTTATTTTTATCATATCATCTTATCTTATTCTAAATTGTTACTTATTTATCTTAAAACGTATGATTAACCAAAAGATACATGCAGAAATAATTCAATACACGACATAACTTAATTTTAACATTATATAATATTTTATTTGCAACAACAAAGTTACTAATAAAAGTTCTAGTCCAAATATTTTTTGTATGTAAACCAAAATTTATATTTCCATAATCACCAATTTAATGTTTTCCAATTCCCACAATATACATTGATGATATTATCACAATTTCAGCATTAAAATCTTTAATTTGAGTGACGTTACAACTTGTGTAGTTAGGTTGGAAGCTCTAGGTGTCGAGTTCATAACTTGGTAAAATGTTTTTAATTCACTCCCACATTCCACATGGAGAAAAAGGATCACGTGCCAATAGCATGACGTCTAATTATTACCTCAATATTTTTAATGATATAAAATGTTATTTTAAGGCATGAATTATTGAGCATTAACTCGACTGGTAAGCCAAGCCCACTATTGATGAATTATTTGTGACATAAAACTCGAATAATTTAGTTTTAATACTATTATTATTAGGTTGGAATAATGTAGTGAGAAGCCATTTGGTACGCTTACAAACCTAATACAAGTTAATATATTTCGGGCTTATTAGGCAATATTAGGTAAATAAAATTGGGTGTAATTTTGTGTTTGGTAGTTACCAATAGGGGTGGGATCGGGACGGGGAGTTCCGGATTCGGGGAGTTCGGGGTCGGGATGGGAAATTGGGTGCCCGACCCCATCCCGAAAATGTCGGGTACCCGACTTGTCGAGAAGTTCGGGATTCGGGACGGGCTCGGGGAGCCCGACTTATATTTTGAACTTTTTTTTTTAAATTATTCTATTGTGGGCTGGGCCGTTGGGCCTGGGCCATCCTATGCCTTTTAATGGAGCAAATAATCAAATATTAGGTTTTCATCATTTTATGGGCTACTAGCCTAATAAAGTCTGCTTCATATTAAAATTAGGGTTAAAATTTACGCAGTTACATTTTGTGTTTCTGTGCTCATTGCTCAAAGCTCAAGACATGCTGTTAAGAATGGGGGCGGATTGGGGCTAGTGGTTGTGGGATTTTGAGCGGTGGTTTGCCGGCAGCGGTCAATGGGCGGGGATGGTTGTAGTTGGGGTTGCCATGACAGTGGTTGGAGGTGGTTTGAGATGTGAAGAAGAGATAAAGTATTAAGAAGACTCAAAGTCTTGATTAGTGAAAGTGAAAGAGAGAAGACGAGGATTGATCTCTTCTCTGGGTAAGATTTGAGAAAAGGAAGTCTGCATCTTTGCAATTTGCGAAATAGAAATCTAGAAAGGATTGATATATATTTTATTTTTTTAATTAAAAGGGTCGGGGAGTTCGGGTACCCGATCGGGGAATTCGGGGACCAAATTTCTCCCCGATCCCGACCTACCCGTCCCGAATTGGAAATTCCCCAAATTTCCCGTCCCGATTGGGAAATACTCATCGGGTCGGGGGGGCCCGAACTCCCCGACCCGAATGCCCACCCCTAAATATCCCGTTTTTCTTTAAAAAAAATCTCCATCTAATTTATACTAATATTTTCTTCAAAGGAAAAACATAAAATATTATGCACATAATTATTGTATTCATGAACTCTTTCATTTATTAGCCAAACTTTTAAATCGTTTAATAATAGTTAAATCAAAGAAGTAACCCAAATGCCCCATGAATGAAAAATATGGCCCATTAATTACATTAAAAATCCCATTAATTCCTCTAATTAATTAAGAAAACCTATTTCTCTGTCTCTCATTTCCTGCAATACAAAGTAGAGCAGCCGCCTTCTATTTTCCACCGACGTCGCCTCTCATTCGCCGTTCCATCCCCGTTTTGTGCCTTTAAAGCGCCGCTCCAGTCCGTGTTTCACCGCGAAAACGGGGTGGAACGCCGTTCCGGCCGATTTCGCGGCGTTCCACCCCCTCTCCAAGTTTCTGGCGTTCCACCCCTGTCAAGGTGGAACGGCCACTGCCGTTCCGATTCCGGAACGCCCGTTCCGGCCGTTATCGCGGCATTCCTGCGAACCATGGTCGGATTAAGTGATATTGAAAGTATAATGTCCAAATTTAGCCGATTGTAATAATTATATATCTAGAGATTAAATTAATATAGGATAATTACTTATAGTCCCTTGAGATATGGCATAAGTACAAAGTTTTTTATGAGGTTTGAGAAACTATAAGAATCCCTTGAGGTTTATATTCTTTCTTATAAATTACCTCAACCGTTTATATTTATAAAATTTTCTATGATGATATATTTGTAATACTAATTAAAATTATATTTTTTAATTTCAAATTTTATAATTTAATTTATAATATAAATTGAAATAGATATTTCATGCCTTATATTTATATTTTAGTTTGATAATAACAAAAAACTTATTTGTTTGATAATAACAAAAAACTTTATGTTTTTCAAACACAAGTATAGTTTTATACTTTTATTCAGCCCTAAATTTCCAAAATTCTCTTTCTTTGGTCTTTTTTAAAATTTGTTTTCATGCCTTCTCAAATATCTCAATTTGAACTTAATTGTTCTTACCGAGGTAAAGAGTCAATTGTTATGGTGATTTTCAATTCGATTATTTCTCAATAAGAAAAACACATTTAAAATACTAAAAAATAATATTGGAGGGTGGTGTACAAATTATGTGCTAACACAGGGATTTATCAACTAATTTTTATAATATAGAATTTTTTGTGATGGTTATGTCTAACATAGAATTGCGTGTGAAGTTAACTCGAATTAACTTTGAAAACTAATTATCAATTTAATAAATATATACTAGAAAAATAATTATGAGTTTAATAATCAATATAAACCCAAAAAATATAAAACCATATTAAGAGGACAAAAACAACCAGACAGACTTCAGAAATCTTCATTCGCAGACGATCCAAAAATATCTTAATACTTTGGAAAATTTGAATTTCCATATTTTTTGGCACAATTGTAAGTTTTCTTCAATTTTGGGTTGGGAATTTGAGAACAAGAATACTTAATATGAGATTTGAAATTGTGAGCCTGAAGAGCCACCACATTTCCTCATGAACAGCCGCTGCCTTGAATTCATTCACCATCGGGTCGCCTCACATTGGGATGGATATTTGACGGGTTTTGAGGGGAAAAAATTGTTCCATTTGTTGGGTGTTATAATTTGGGGGAATTTTTATCCAAGACACCGAATTTTGCAATCATGATCCGGCCGCCGCCTTCAATTCATTCATCACTGTGCGAGATGTTTTTAATATTTTATTTTCTGAATATCTCCATCGGTTTTTGTTTTGATTTCTTGGATAAATGAGAATAATATATATATATATATATATATATATATATAT
>JBBMKE010328890.1:0-25009 GCA_037834125.1 Lippia alba | reverse complement strand
CGTAGTGGAGCTTCATCCAGGGTCTGAGCCTTATTCGAAGACCCCTTACAGAATGGCACCAGCTGAGTTAAAGGAACTTAAGAAGCAGTTGGCCGAGCTTACAGTGAGTGGTTACATCCGACCGAGTACTCCGTGGGGTGCTCCTATCCTATTTGTTAAGAAGAAAGATGGGACGTTGAGGATGTGTATTGATTATCAAGAGCTTAACAGGATGACTGTGAAGAACAAGTATCCATTGCCACATATTGAGGAGTTATTTGATAGCTTGCAGGGTGCGAGAGTGTTCTCTGAGTTGGATTTAAGACAAGGTTACTATCAATTAAGGATCAGAGATGAGGACATCTCTAAGACTGGGTTTAACACTCGGTATGGGCACTTTGAGTTCGTGGTGATGCCGTTTAGATTGACTAATGCTCTAGCCGTGTTCATGGGCATGATGCACTGAGTATTCAGGCCTTTTCTTGATCAGTTCGTAGTGATCTTTATAGACGATATTCTGGTGTATTCGAGGTCTGAGGAAGAGCATGCCCATCACTTGAGGATTGTGTTGGAGATGTTGAGGGAGCACAAGTTGTATGCTAAGTTTAGCAAGTGTGAGTTCTGGCTTGATAAGGTTGCATTTCTTGGCCATATCATCTCGGGTAATGGTATTGAGGTTGTTCCTTCTAAGGTTGAGACAGTGCTTCGTTGGGAGAGACCGAAGAGTGCTACAGAGATTCAGAGTTTTCTGGGTTTGGCAGGGTATTATCGACTGTTTATTGAGGATTTCTCCAAGATAGCAGCTCCGATGACGAGGTTGACTTAGAAGAATGCACCGTTAGAGTGGGATATCAGTTGTGAGAGGAGTTTTCAGATTCTAAAGGAGAAGTTGACTACTGCACCAGTTTTAGGACTTCCAGATGGTATAGACGGTTATACAGTTTATGCTGCTCCGTCTGGAAAGGGTACTGATGCAGAACGGGAGAGTGATAGCTTATGCTTTGAGGAAGTTGAATGTTCATGAGCAGAATTATCCGATGCATGATTTGGAGCTAGCTGTTGTGGTATTCGCCTTGTTAAAGTGGCGTCATTATCTCTATGGTGTTAAGTTCGAGGTGTTTTTGGATCACAAGAGTTTACAGTATCTGTTTACCTAGAAGGAACTTAATGCAAGACAGAGAAGATGGATGGAGTTCTTAGGAGACTACGACTGCAAGATTTACTATCATCCAGGTAAGGCGAATATAGTAGTTAATGCTTTGAGTAAAAAGTCTAGCATCTCGAGTTTAGTAGCAGGGTTGTCAGATCGGAGTCTGATAGTTGTGGTTTCTGAGGCTAGATTGGCCAACATTTCGGTTCAGCCAAAGTTGAGACAGCGGATACTTGAGGCTCAGAGTTCAGATTCAGAGGTTCAGAAGTTGGTTGAGAAGTCAAGGACTGATCTGGAGACTAAGTTTGGGTTTGATGAGTTCGGAGGTATGAAAACGTACCGGGATTTGCGAGAGCTCTATTGGTGGAGCGACATGAAGAGGGACATCGCAGTCTTTGTGAAGCGGTGTCTGACATGTCAAATGGTTAAGGCAGAACATCAGAAGCCAGAAGGTACTCTCCAAACGCTTCCTATACCGGAATGGAAGTGAGAGCAGGTGACTATGGACTTTGTGTCCGACCTGCCGAGGTCTAGGAGAGGTTATGATGGGATTTAGGTGATTGTGGATCGGTTAACTAAGTCTGCACACTTTCTTAAGGTTAAAATGACGCATAAGGTTCCCAAGTTAGCAGAGTTGTACTGTAATGAGATCATTCGGCTTCATGGAGTACCACTCAGCATAGTATCAGATAGGGATCCGAGGTTTATCATGAGTTTCTGGTAGGATCTACATCGGTGTTTGGGGACTAAGCTTAAGTTTAGCACCGCGTCGCATCCTCAAACGGATGGACAGTCTGAGAAGCTGATTAAGTACTTAGAGGTTATGCTGCGAGCGTGTGTGTTGGACTTTAAAGATAAGTGGGATAAGTATCTGGCTTTGATAGAGTTTGCGTACAACAATAGTTTTCAGGCTTCATACGAGGCGTTGTACGAGAGAAAGTGTAGATCGCCGTTGTATTGGGACATCGATGAGTGGAGATGGCCTAAAGATGGAAAGCTCACTCGAGGTAAGGTATCGGCAAAGATTGGTAAGGCTATGGAGAAATTTAAATTGATTCAGCAAATAATGAAAATGGCTCAAGCCCGACAGAAGAGTTATGCAGATAAGAGATGGAGACCTTTGGAGTTTGAGGTTGGGGACCGTGTGTTTCTGAAGGCTTCACCTAGGAAAGGATTTTCGTTTATTGAAAGAGGTGGGAAGCTGAGTCCACGGTATCTGGGTTCGTTTGATATTTTAGAGAGGATTGGAGAGGTAGCTCACAGATTGGACTTCCACCAAGTTTGATTGGGATTCATAACGTGTTTCACGGTTTACAGCTTCGGAAGTTCTACCCCGATGAGTGTTCTATTATACCGGTTGATGAGGTTCAGCTTGAGACAAATTTGACGATTGTGAAGCATCCGGTTGAGATTCAGGATCATAAGTTGCAGGCGTTGAGAAATAAGTAAATTTTGTTGGTCAGATGTTGTGGAGAGATCAGAAATTCGAGGAATCGACTTGGAAGACTGAAGAGAAGATGAAGAAGTTCTATCCAGGTTTGTTTTCATCCGAGCAGTGAACCTGGGGGCTAGGTTCTCCTAAGGGGGGAGGTTGTGACATCCCGTTCGTCCACATCTAGGTTTGTGTCACGAGAGAGTTTAAATTTATGCAATTACATGATTAATCAACTTTAAATGTCTATGTGATAAATTTAGACAAAAATGATAAAAGATAAAAATGAATTCTTGCATGACAACTTCGGAAATAAGTGTAATAATTGAACTTTAAAGTGAAATAGGACTTGGCCCTATTTTGATTGAGGGCCTAATTTATTTAGGTTGGTTTCGGGGTCAATCGGACCGATACGGGCTCGGGAATTCGGTTTCAAATTTTGACTCTACCAATTGGGTTGCTTCATATATTCGGCCCAATTAAATATTATTCATAACCTAGAACCTTCTATTTATCCAGTTTACTTAACTCGAGAGTCATTTGGTTCGATTATTCACTTTGACCTAAAATTGGGTCCTACCTACCACATAAATATCCTAGATCCCCTTTTCATTTAATTTCATTTCGAACTTTCAAAGCTTCACATAAGGGAGATACATGGAGCTTCAAGTGAAGATCAAGACAAAAGACCCATCTTCTTCCTAAAGCTCGTATCTCTCGTAATTTTCCTTCCTTCATGATTCAAGGTTAATTTCATGTTTACTTACCAATTCAATTCATAGATTTGCTTGAGTTTTGGTTGTTTGGAGATAGCACGTGAAAATGGAATTTAAGACCCAACTTGGTAATGATGAAATTGTTGGATTATTGAGCATGCTAGGTTGTTTAGAATGATTCCAATGTGTCTATGTTGCTGCAAATTTGAGTATGGAGCTTCGATTTGCTTGAATCCATGCTTGAATGCTTGATTTTTCTTAAGAAATGGGTTTGTGATTTTGGGGCAAAAATCTACCTAAACTTTGGGGATTTGATGTTTTAGTGTTTAATTTATCCTTATGTGTATGTTTGTGTGTGGGTGTTGATTTTTGAGCTTTGGATTGGTTGGAATCGGATTTGGGAGGCTTTGGTTGAGAATTCCCGTAGCATTCCCGAAGAAGATGAAGATCTAGTTCTGTTCTGGGCTGGAAAGGGCTCTTCCCATTTTGGCATGTAAGCCGGAACGGCCGTTCCGGCCTCTGTGACGTCAGCACCACCTCTAGGAACGGCCGTTCCCAGAGTGCGCCTTGGTGGGAATGACCGTTCCCACCTTCGCTGGTAGTTTTGGTGGGAATGACCGTTCCCACGTTGCCTTATGCGTGGGAATGACCGTTTCGGACCCCCTTTGTGTTGTTTTGTGCTTTGTTTTCACATGTGTTTGATTTATTTGAGTTGATCCATGATTTATATGCTTCGATATTGATTCTAATGCATTTCTAAACCTTAATATTTAATTATGAAGCATGATTTGTCGATTTATGTGAAATTATGCTACGTGATTAACTTGTTCATCTCATATTCATTTCACATTTCATTCATACTTGCACGCCGTGAGTCTTGTGGTTCATATAGAGTCTAAGTGTGTTTTTGTTGGTTTTGTTCAGAGTTTGAGGAGCCGGGTGAGCTCGTGGTTTGAGGTTTGAGTGTTTAGCCCTACACACTCCAGACTATACTTCTTCGAGGTGAGGTTTAGGTTTTGCAAAGTGGGACCTATGGCCTTTATGTGATTGTTTTCACTCTCTATATGCGAGTATACTATACTATTATCTATGTACGTGTCGGATATGTTATGCTTATGATCTTGTGATACATAGTTGGGTTCTGAAAGTATGTATGTTGGTATATGTAAGCCATTTTGGAAAAGTAATGATACGTATGATATGATATGTAGTGAGGCCTGGCCAAAAAATATTGGCATCTGTTCTGGTCTGTTATGTATGTGGATCCGAGGAGCTGCGGGTAAGGATTCCTTGGAATGGCAAGGGCCGTCAGGATTATACCTGTGTATAGTTCCATTTGAGGTACCTTCACGCTACCGTTGCTTTAGAGGAGGTGTGGTATTCTTGAGCCTTCGGCCTAAGGGCCAGAGAGGGCACTTGTGGGTTCGCAACCTGCTGTGTGTCTGTTATGTGTAGATGGTTGGCCTAGCAGGCTCTCCATCAACCCGATGGTGATGGATTGATTATTCATTTCTGTTTCTGTCTGATTTGAGGTGGTGATGGATATGAGCTCATACTCGCCGAGCATATGTTATGTTATGTATGATATGTTATGCATGGGAAATTGTGAAACGGGATAGGTGCTTTCTGAACTGTTTGCGAACTTATATCTATTTTGGGTATTTTCAACTATTTTGGTGTGCAAAACCCTAGCCCCGATTCATGATTCCAACCTTCAGTTATGTGTTTTGCTCTATATATATATGTGGGTGTGTGTTAGCCCCCTCGCTCAGTCAGTTGACAGACCCCCTCCTCCATTTGTTTTTCAATTGCAGGTCTGTCTCTTTCTTTTGAGCTAGGCGGATGAGTCTGCACTCGTGGTCTTAGTTCGAGTCTGCATTTCCTTTTTGTTGCATTTACTTTCGAGACTTATGTACTTTACTTTCTGTTGTTGGATATTACTGTTTTACTTTCTGTTGGCCCTTTGTGGCATAGGATTTTATTCGGCCCTGTGAGTCACTGGTTGATACTTATGTTGGATGATTATGATTATGCTTCTGCACTCTGTTTATGGTTGTATGTTGTTTGTTTTCGTGCTCTATTGTCTAGATCCGCCTAGCCTAGTCCTCATTCGTTGTGATTCGAATTCAGGCTTGGGCACCATTCCTTAGTTGAGTTTAGATCACGGTGCGGGGGATGTGGCATCCACATTGGGTGTTACAGGCTAACCTACAGCTCAAACTTGGAGCAGTGTATGATGGGGTCTGAATTCCCACTTTAAATTGGGAGATTGGAGGGGACCTTATCTTCAAGCTTTACGTCGATGATGGCGTCGCAAAAGGAGGACATAGCCTCCCTTTCACTTCTGTAGGCCCTCTCGCTTGATGAGGGCTGGGGCGTTCCTCTGGGTCGCCAGGCTGATAGGCCTCAGGGGACCTGCCCGCGAGGAACGTGCGAAGATATCTCCTCCTGGGGGTCTACATAATCCTCATTCTGTTGTTGTTGCTGGCGAGGCTGTGGTCTAGGGGGTAATCGATTTCTTAGGTCTGCTGGACTGACCCAGTGCCCCCTGATGGCCTGCAAGTAGGAGTTGGGATGGACCCTAGCCCCCAAGCAGTCGAAAACCGGGACATTCCTTGGAAGCGGCGTGTCTCTGTCCATCTCGCTCGTGGTACCCGCCACGTGTCAGGCTCCGCGATCATCCTCCCGCATGTTTCTGTAAATCTGGGAGGGGCGTTCTTCTTCCAATTCCTACCTCGGTCAGACAGGACGTCTCCAATGCTGTTGGGCTCCATTATCATTGAAGCCCTTCTCGATCTGGGCACCAAGATGGACTTGGTGCTGGCCCCTTAGCACAGGAGCTAGAAGGATAGCTCGTGGCTGGGGGTAATGGCCCTGGATGAATTAGGGAGGGTATCCCCAAATGTTGGCCTGTAGTAGCTGCTGTGGGACAGCGTAGGCCATGGTGGGCTCCGAGCCTTGCGCCGTTGGATACTCAGCATTCTGGGGGGTAATCGTAAGCAGACTACCCCTTGGTAGAGCAGGCATGTTTGGCTCCCTGTTTTCTCTGACTGCCGCGAGCGCCTCTGCACGGCATTGTTCTGCGTAGGCAGTGAGGTCCGCCTCAGAAAGTACACAAGCACGCCGTCGGCGGTAGGTGCACCGAGGGCCTGGGCTTGGAAGTTGCCCGCCAGCGCGCTGAGGTCTGGAAAACACCTCCTGACCATTCTCATCGTAAGCCCTACTTCCTTGCCTGGTCTGTACCATGGTGGGGAGAGCGACGTGGGAGGAGAGTGTTTGAAGTTTTGAGTGATGACTTCTGGTCAGAGTTTCCCAAAGACGGCACCAAGATGATCGTGTCAAAATCCTGCTGTTTGCGTGAATGACAGATTAGGACTCTGAATCACCCAAGAATTTATAACGTGGATGAACTCTGATGCTTTCCTCAACTGAAAAAGATGGAACAAAAGTGAACTCCAAGGCCAAAAAGGAGAATGTGGGGGTTGGACCCTTTTTGGCACTCCGACACTCAAATCAAGGACTAGTCCTGGGTCAAAATGTGGGAGTACGTAGAGTTCAGAGTGAGAAGGAAAGCTTACCTCATCTCTAGGAAGAGATGGTTTATATAGGTGAAGGATCCCAGGTACTGTGTGTGAGTACACCCCCTAAGGTGTGGATCTTGGTCTGTTAAAGGAGGGCCGCGATAGTGACCGGAACAGTGCTTTTACAGGAAAAGCGTTGTACCGTCTCTGCAGGGGCACCGCAACAGTGTCCTTGGGTGGCCGCAATTAATGTGCGCAGTAGTGGAGGGAATCTGCATTAATGATCATGTACAAAATGCTGGGGGTCGATGCCGAGTGTCTACCTCGGTCGGGGGTGGAGCCTGGTTCGGGGCCCCAATCGCGCGAGGCATGGGAATGGCGGATTCCTCCAACGGGCGGGTGGTGATGAGCAGGGATCTGGGTCGGGATCAGGCGTCCTTCTGTCCACGTCAGCCGACACACGGCGTGAGCCTATTGGTCCAGATATGGGACTCCAATTTCTCCCTTATCACTACTGTTATTAATAGGTGAGGTTAAACTGTTTTCAATTGGAACCATGAATAGTTAAAGATTCAATCATTTTGAAACTCAAAGCCCAGTGCCTTACCATTCTTGTTTTGAAATACCCTTTTTTGGGATGATTCTTCAAAGAACCCAATCGTACTTGTTATTCAATGATCAAAGGAAAATATTTTCAAAGATATGCATAAATGGTTCAATGTTTTCAAAGTATTGCATCAATGGTTCATGTTTTCAAAGTATTGCATCAACGGTTCATGTTTTCAAAGTAATGAATCAATGGTTTAATGTTTTCAAAGTTATGCATCAATGGTTCAATGTTTTCAAAGGATTGCATCAATGGTTCAATGGTTTAAAGCATATGTTCAATGGTTTATGCATTCGGATTTATTATGGATGTCATCAATGATGCAAGCAATCAATGAAAATGGTATGTCCCCGACAGTTATGTGTAGAGGTGATGCTCAGGAGGTGAGCGCCAATGGCATCACTAATACCAGCCGCCACACTAGGCGATTGACAATGACTTTAATCAGGAGGTTTGGTTAAGTCAGGACAATTGTCGGGAATGGACCGCAAATCTATTCCCAAATCAATGGTTAATGGTCACGTAGGGGTCGCTCCCTGACGTGAAACTTGGTGGAGGATGGTGCATGTTTGTATGTGTTTGTGGAAGTATTGTTGACCTTATGCGATGTTGTAGCACCCGGGACGACATGCACCACATCCCCCGCACTATGAGTCTAATTCACATATGAACTAGGAAGTCCACACATGAACCGGACTCACAGCGAACGGGTGACAAAGAAAATACACTCCTGGCTAGGCGGAATCTAACCCTGTACCAATCAATCAGATGACGAAAGTGCGAAGTGGAAATGATGATCTTAACATAAATTCAACAATAGCTTCAAGCCCAACAATTCCCACTACAAAATTTAAATACATCATGCATCCTAGCAACAAGTTTAACTAAACATGTAATCTGTCCCGAATCAATAATCAATAATACCAACATATAAAGATGAAATGAGACTCGAGTGTATATGTAACAGCCTGAAAACCCGCCTGTCGATATTGTCCGCTTTGGGCAATCCGGATACCCCGGCCTTCCCTCACGGTTTTGTTATTCCCGACTGATGCCCAACCCAGGAAAAGGCCTCAACAGTGGAGAGGTATCCACCCCCTTATAAGGAAGGTTTTGTTCCCCTCTCCCTCTGATGTGGGACATTACATCCACCCCCATGGGAGCCCAGCGTCCTCGCTGGCACACCGGCCCGAGCCCAGGCTCTGATACCAGTTGTAACAACCCGAAAACCCGCCTGTCGATATTGTCTGCTTTGGGCAATCCGGATACCCCGGCCTTCCCTCACGATTTTGTTCTTCCCGAATGATGCCCAGCCCAGGAAAAGGCCTCAATAGGGAAGAGGTATCCACCCCCTTATAAGGCAGGTTTCGTTCCCCTCTCCCTCCGATGTGGGACATTACAGTATAGGTGACTTGAACAAGAAAGCTAACTCGAATCCCTAGCTAAACCTGCAAGAAGTCTGAAGAGTGGTGGGGAATCAGTCTATGGAAGACTGAGTGAGGGGTTTAAATAAATACTAGCGCACATAACAAGCAAGTCATAACTTCTGGTAAGATTTAGAAGAAAAAAGAGTAAACAAAACAAATTCAAATGCGCTCTTTGCCCGAAGTTACAACTATTTAGTTTATCAAATATTATTTACAATTCAATCAATCAGTGGCCCGGTGAGTGAGGGCAATATCCAACCTTACTCCCAATAGTGAACAATACCAATATTTCATTTCAATTCAATGGTGATCATGCAATTTATTAATGTGCACAACTAGCAGTTTCATGTAACCTTTTTCCTCCGGGTGATGGTCGGATTTGCAAATCCTGAACCATCCAATCACGATGTACGTCAGGAACATGACTCCTACACACGGGATTCCTTCCTCCACCAAACCTCCTGATAGATTCAGGGTTCATCTCAATTGGTGAGAATAGTGGATGAGTTACCCATCAGCCCTTGTTTTTTCGGTTGTCTCACACATTATCCTCGGGCGCCAGTGCAGTACAATATTACTCACCCAATCAATAAATGAACAATTTTGAATAATTCAATTCAGATGCAATCAATTGAGGTTTTGAAGATATATATATATATATATATATATATGGCTGAAAATTCGTGTATGGGTTGTAGGGTTCTATGTATAGCTAGCAATTAAACCTCACTTGGAAGTCGACATAAAAAGAACAAGAACCAATACGAGTGCATATTCAATCCAGAAGTCTCCACCCTAGAAACGAACTGTAAAAGAGAAGGAACAATGTGTACTCGTGAGAAATGACTTAATAATGATTCCAAATAAGACGCACGACAATGTTCATGTAAATAAGTAAAACCATCCTAACATGTTAATAACCACATAATTTAGCAATCAAGTGACACTTAACCACGTATGAGAACCAATCAACACCTAAGAGATGAAATTAATCTCAAGGAGTCACGTATGCATATCATTCAAACCTTTCAAAATCAATTTGTATAAGGCATGAAGTCACACAATCACGTTTGAGCAATTAAGTAACAATAAGTGTCAAATAGGAGAATAATTATCAATTAACCAAGCATATAATTCACATATGGGAGCCAAGAGAGTGAAAGGAATGCAAGAAGAGAGGTTTTGACAAGGTTTGGTAAAAACTGACAGTTTTCGAAAATACGCAAGCTGGAGGGAAATGGAAATATCTTGAGTTCTAGAAGTCGGAATAAGGTTTTGTCTGTTGGATATGAAACTAGACAAATAGACCTTTCTGAAAATTTATGGATCGCATTTCGTTTCAAAACGTACTGAAAATGGTTTAGGTCAGAAGTTGGGTTAATGCAGATTCGTGACAGTTTGGCGACACCAACTTGCGACGGCCATATCTCACTCTTCGGAACTGATATTGATGAGCTGTAAAAATTAAAATACTCTAAAATTCAAGTAATCAAATTTGGGAAATTTTTAGAGCAACTGGAGCAGGTGAGGGTCGTGCCATCCGGGATTAAAAACAGTCCCGATCGGGATGTTGGAGCAGACAGTTTTGGTAACAAGTGTCCCGGCCGGGATTGAATTTGCCCTAAAATAGATCCCGGCCAGGATCCTACTTCTGGAAGCCTTCAGAAAATAGGGAAAATAGGGGTAACACACGGGATTTGGCTTCTAAATCAATCCCACACCAAATCACAACAATTAAACACCTCAAAACTAACATATACATGTATATATAACTCATATAAATCATTTATGCCTCAGATAGATAAATATAACATGCTTGCTCCATCAAAACCATTCATGAACCTTTAGTATGGAAATATGATTTCATATATTTAAACATCCATGAAACAAAGTTATATATGCAAGAATCCAACTCAAAATCATCATACATATTGCATACCAAGTCATGGAATTCCTTAAGAACTAAAACCCTAACAATAACTCATGATTCCCCAGAGAAATTATGCATGATCTTACCTTAAAGATGGAGGAGATGAAGGGAAAAGAAGATATGGAGGTATGAAGCTTGATTCCTTGAAGAAATTGGATGAAAAGCATGGCTCCTAGCTCCCTTGATCAACCGAGAGTGAGAGGGAGAGGAAAAAAGATATTTTGGCTTATCTCTTAGATGAAAAATGAAGAAGAAAGAGATATATAAACATATATATGGCTTATATCGTGGAAGAGGAGGAAAGTAATAAGGGAAATTGTAACTTGGTCCTCAAGAAATTTAAGTTAATACAAACAAGTTTCAATTTTATGAAAGATGATTAAATCCATGCCATGCAAGTAAGTTCTCCAATTTATGAAAATGCTCACTTAAGGAAAATTAATCAAATAAGACAATTTCAGCAATAAATTCACGTATTAATTAAATACGAGTTATGCAATAATTCTCAAATTTGCCATAAATTTCACATAACAGGTAAGAATAAAATTTTGTATAATATCATGTATGCATAACTGGAAAATGGGGCATTACAGATGCTATACTGTGTGTGGGGTTATTGTTGATCGTGGTCTGATACTCTACTTTATCATGTTTTTTGGAATAAGGATGGAGAAGCCTAGCTTACGTGCTTCCTTTAAGAAAATCATATGAACCAAATCATAGCATATGTGTACGAGTGTGATTGCATTCATGAAAATGTTTTTGAAACTATCATTGCTTTTGGCATTGCATCAAAGGGTTTTTACAATCGAACTTTCTTTCAAAGTTCTTCTTTAAAGGTTTCTGCATTAAAGATTTATCTTGTAAACTTTATTTCAAGTTATTTACTTTAAGTACTTTCCTTAAAGTAATCACTCACTTAGTCACTTTGACTAATACCTCTACCTGTTTTCTAGCCTCATGGTTTCAGATCTTGCAGCCGCGTTCTACAGGTATCTTGAAGCTCTAGAGTATTCATTTTGTTCGAGTCAAGACTCTACTTAATTAATCTATTTTGTGTCTTGCATATGTTATATCGCTGCATTGATACTTTACTTTAATGCTTCTGTAATACTCTTTATGCTATTTGGATACTACTATAGTTTTTATCTTATTCTCCCGTGATAATGTTCAATTGATATAGTAATGTTAATAGTCTCTTTTGCTTAACGATCAGTACATGCTTGTTTATATGCCATCACGCACATGTTTTTAAAAGTTTTAAATTTCACTGATTTTCCACTGCATAAGTCATAGTGTTAAACTCTGTTATTGTTAATCGTTAATGGTCATCGCCGTTCGTTGGAGTATTTCTTGAATGAGGGCTCACACCACTACTTGAAGGGTGCTTCAGTGTAGGGGTTGGGGCGCTGCTCTCTACCAGAAAAGTGGGGGCGGTACAAGTCCTAGATCACGATGAAAGCTATTTGAGAATACTAGTTCTTGGGCTTGTATTTTGGTTAGATTTTTTTAAATTTTTTTTTTAATTTTATTGCAAAATAATCAAGAATGCAAGAATATAGGCCCATATGATCAACCATTAACCATTTTAGGTTAATCTGATTAATCTTCTACCCAAACTCTCGTGACCTAGCACTTGTATGTGGCCCTCTAGGTTCATTATTCGATAAATAGTGATCTTAATTAATTAATAATCTTATTCAATTAATTAGTCAACAGATCACACTGCTTTTGTAGCACCCTCCACAGTGGGTCGCCACATCCCCTGCACGAAAGCCTAATGCACAAAACAAAATGGAAAGTCTGTATATAAATCAAGCAGTAGCAAACGAGAGACAGACAGACACACCTAATCTAGGCGGTATGTAGACCCTGACTCCAAAATTGAAAACAAGCAAAGAAATAAGTGCGGAATCGAAAAGGTCACAAGCATTGTTAGGATAGTGTCCTTAAAGCCGATTGTAATCCGCTTTGTATTTTTCCTTATGTAAATCACAGACAGTCTTTGAAGAAATAACGAATTTAGGCAATACTTCTTTATGTGCTCTTATTTGATTGTATGATTACTTTAACTGCGCATATACAAGAACTCCCCTTGTAGCACCCCGAAGCGAAAGACACTACATCCCCCACACCATAACCCGACACGTGCAACGAAATAGGGACTCCGCATACGCACCAAGCTACAACGAACGGGAGACAAACAAAGTCTCTCATAGACTAGGCCATCTAGACCGTAATACAAAGCGCGCAATAAATGCAAATAGCCAAATGCAAAAAACATTCATGCAATGGCCAAGGGCCAACAAAATTTAAACATTCGATTCACATATAGACTTGGGCGCATGTGTCTCTTTTAGAACACAAATACAAAGCCCGACAAGGGCAAACTTAAATCATATATAAATCCCAAAAGTTCAATTCAAAATCTATACATACTTCCAAAAATTTACATTTAATGTAAATGCAATATACGAAAGACACAACCTATGGACTCGAACAACTAAAAAAACCGCCGCCTAGCCAAAACCGAAGACCTGCACCTGCAACTCAAAGAACATAAGGGGAAAAAGAACACAACGAGGAGGGGTCAATCCTAAAGACTGGTGAGGGGGCTAACACAAGCACACGTACATAAATATAAGAGCAGAACATAAATAAATAAGAAAGTTCATGAACCGGAGAGTGGTTTTCACATTATAAATGATTTTTGCCCGTAATAATATATATATAGGAAAAGGTTTAAGGCCGAAGGCCAAAATCAACCAATTTTATGTATACGAAATCCACTCCCATTTCACGAACTGTAGTCGGAATCAAAATCACACAACTCGGAGAGCATGAGTCTCAGGCCCACCTAGCTCCTTTCATAATTCTGAGTCAAAAGAAATCAAAACCATATAAGCCCACCTCTTCTCCGGTGATGAAAAGGTTGATCTGACCCTAGCCATCTATATAGTCGAGGGGAGTGCTCAATGTTTCTCATACCCTCAGGACTCCATTCGCCGCCTAACCTCCTGGTGAGGTCCAATACATCCTTTCAAACTAAATGGAGGTAGTGCTCAGGAGTTGACCCGATTGCCCGACACCCTCCCGGAGCTCTTTTGCTCAAACCATCAGGGCTCAGTTCATAAATCAAAAGTCTGAATTTTCAAAATTTCTGAAATTTCTTACAAGCTCGCTATTAAAAAATCACACATACCAACCCTTTTCAGAGTAACAAACGAAAATATGTCTAAGTACATATCAAATCACGTATCTAAGTACATATATATATGTATGTGGCATGCGGGCTCAAAATTGAGGTAGGGTTGTATGTTGTATTAACTAAAAGAAAGAAACCTCACCTTGTCAACCAAACCGGATGAAACGAGCCAAAGGGCACCTAAAGAACCACCTCCTCAATAATGGAACGAACCAACAAAGAATGCAATACACACTTAGACACAATATGAATTAATTAGACACTCAGCAAGTGCAGATGAATGCAAATGATGCATAAAGATTGCAACAAAGTAGCACTTAGGTCACATCGAGCTATATTGAATCACGTTGAATCATGTAGCGCCCGGCGCATGACGCCACATTCCCGCACCAAGACCCGACCTGCATATGAAATGAAAGTCCATACACGAGCCAAATCAAGGCAAACGGGGACACAACTCACTCGCTAGGCTAGGCGGGAATAACCCTTGGACCAAATAAACCAACATGCATCAGAGTACAACATTAAAGCAGAAGCATACAATATCCAAATCACATAATTAATCTGAGCCATAGGCTCTACAACTAAATAAAAACATATACCATGGCCATCACAGCCCAAAACAATAATAAAGCACCATAGGCGTCCAAGAGATAAATACAATGATAACTAGAGATGAGTGTATGCAAGAAAAGTATGTAGTACCCCGCACGAAAGGCACCACATCCCCCGCACCATGGTCCGGCATGAGTGACAAAGCAGAGAATCCACACACGTATCAAACTATAAAGAATGGGTGACAAATCAAAAACTTACTAAGCTAGGCAGAACGTAGACCCTATCAATTAAAACCAAACGACAAAAAGCAAACAGCGAAAGACTTAAATTCATACACATGCATTGGCCACGGACCTGCAGAAATTAAACATATCATCCACAAGTAACTTAGGCTCCTCAGGCCTCTCTTAAACTCATAACGAAACCCGACAAGGGCAATTTAAAACATAAATACATAAGTGTGCAGTTACATATCTTACATATTAATCTGAATTCATATTAATACAAATGCGAATGCAAAGACTCTCGAACTCGGACCGACTGACTCAAAGACTCGACAAGACTCCGCTAGCTCCAACTTCAAGCAAAAACCTACACACTAAAAGATGGGGAGGGAGAGATGTGTGACGCCCGAGCGTGAGCCATCCACATCCCCTCACCCAAACCTGGACCCACATATGAAATGGAAGTCCATACATGGATCCAAGTATAAGCGAACGGGGACCTACACTCACACACTAAGCTAAGCTGGGCTAGACCAGACAGAGCGCGCGAACAAACCAAGACAAAAGCAGAAGCGATAAACAAGTCAAGCATAGAACAACATAGATTAATATAAAATGCCACACCGGGCCAAAAGTAGACAATTACACAATTCCCAAAATAAAGCAGAAGTACAGAGTTCAAGTATCTCAGAACAAAAGTAAACATAATGCAACTCGACCTAAACTGGCTAGTACGACCACAAGACACATTTTCCCGCCTAGCTCGAGCAACCTGTACTAAGGTGCGAAAGGGAAAGGGGTCAGTCTAACGACTCGACTGAGTGAGGGGGCTAAACGCACACCCACACATAAATACGTATAGAGCAAAGCACATAGAATCAAATGAGGTCAATCATGAACCGAGGTACATTTTTACATACCAAAATCAATATCCATAGAATACGTAATAATTACCATTTTAGAAATCCTATCTCGATTCATAACTACCAACACAAAAGAATTAAAAGTCCGGCGAGAACGGACCACCCCTAACTCCGGGAATCATAAAACTCATAAATTCGTAAATCAAACATCCTCAACTTCTTGGCGTTCGGGAGTCAAACCCTCTCCACCCATATTGATTCAAATACATACGGGGTAGCTATCCCACGCCTTGCCTTCCCCGGTTATTCACCGAGGGCTCAAAGAACTACGCATTCTCCATCTCCCTCAGAATCGCGCATAGAACTTCAAAGGAGCGTGTGCACAAGGGTGATAACCGGCGACCCCAACAGCTGCACCGGGTCTCCCTTACCCACACCTCCGGGGCCCAAAATTTCAAATCATACCATAACCCATCTTTCAGGGAACAACTCGCGAGATTCAAATGAAACGAACAAAAGATTCGAAAACAGAAGTTCATATATACTCAGGATTATACCTTTTTCAAAACCCCAAAGGTGATTCATAAGATTAGAACTCATATCATATGCATTCATATTTATTCGTATAAATATAATACCATATGCAGGGTAGAAATTCAATTCACAGAAGGCCATAGGTTTCAACTATACAAAAGTCCTACCCCTCACCTTAGATCCAAAAGAAGCTGGGGAGACAAGCTGGCAACAAACTCCTAAACCTCGGGCTCGTGAGTATCTGAAAGAGGCTCTAAAAATAAAAGAGACGCAACCCGAGACTTAGACTCAAATATGAACCAAAGAGACGACCGCAATGCTCATGAATACGAATGGATGCATATGGGATGCATATATGCGAATAATTAATCATATAGATTCAAATAATTCACAACAAAACTCAAAACGGGGCACAAGAATCAAGCTCATACAAAAGTAAGTCAAAACGCACCAACAAAGCATGAAAAATCCAAATAAGCATACAAGAAAGGCATATAAAGGTGTTTCGGGAGTAAAGGAATCGAACCGCGAAAGTCGAAAAATTTAAAAACTTACAGCAGCCCTCGAAACGGCCGTTTCAGAAATCAATTGAAATGGAAAACGGCCGTTTTGATGCCCAAACTTGGACCCGAGAGCTTCCAAATGGTCGTTTTGATTTTCTGAAGAAATCCCAAACGACCATTCAAAAAGCGTTTGGAACAATTTTTCCCAACCAGAACGGCCGTTTCGAAACTTTGTTCAAAGCAGAAATGGCCGTTCCAAAACATTCTGCAAGAAATCGAGGTTTCGAAATGGTCGTTTCATATTATAACTGAAAATTCAAACGGCCATTTGGTAGTCTTAATTTGAAAGACCCGCCAGGCCAAAACGGCCGTTTCCAAAATACACTAAAGGCCGAAACAGCCATTTCGACTCTGAAAACTGGGCAGAGAGGTCACGGCAAAACAGGGGATCCGAGCCCAAATTCCCTCAACACCTAAATATGCTCCAAAACTCAAATACAACCAACACATAAAAACCAAGAATCAATCTAGCAATAAAAGAAGTGCAAAGCCACCAAAATCATGCATCAAGAGCTCAAAATTCAAACCCACATTCCATCAAGAAATGAATGCATCAAGCCATAAATGTACAACCAACCAAAGTTATGAAATAAATGCTACAAGAATCAAGCAAAGCATGCCAAGAATCCAAATGCACAAATTAGCATGAAACCCTTACTATTACACCACTTCCCCAAAAACATGTAAATCCCCAAAACGAAGAAGTAACAATCGGTAAGAAGTTACAGGGATTCGTGGAGGTTCCAAAACTTACTTTGGATCGGAAAAAGATCGAGAATCGAAAGAGTTATGGTCTTGTGAAGCTTGGTGGTGGTGGAGCTCTTTCCCTCTCTTGTCTTGATCAAGGTTGAAGAATGAAGAAGAAGAGGAAGGGGTTCAAGTATAAAACAAAACCGGTCAATTTATTTCGGGTTCGGTTCGGTTCAAGGTTTCTCGATTCAAATACTCTAAAAGGGCAAGGGTTCAAATCCGACTGCTCACACCAAAATGAATACAATTAAATTCATATAAATTCAAGTTGATTCAATTTATAAGAAGATAAATAACAATTATATCACATAATCAATTAATTAGTAAATTAAATTGCGCCCATAATTCATACCTGTACGGTTGAAATATCGGGGTGTCACAACCTCCCCCCTTAAAAAGGACTTGTCCTCAAGTCCGAGCCGACTCCTTAAACAAATCCGGATATAACCTTCTCATCTTCTCTTCGGTTTCCCAAGTCGACTTCTCAGACTTATGATCTCTCCATAGCACCCTAACCAAAGGAATTTGCTTGTTCCTTAATTCTTGCATTTTCCTATCTTAAATGGCAATGGGGTGCTTCACTATGGTCAAGTCCGGTACCACTTGAACTTCATCAACCGAGAGAATTGTTCCTTTATCGGGATAATATTTTTGGAGCTGTGAGATGTGAAATACATTATGTATCCCAATTAGACTCGGCGGCAAATCCAATCTATACGTTATTTCTCCTATCCTTTCCAAAATCTCAAAAGGCCCAAGGTATCGGGGGTTAAGCTTCCCACCTCTACCTATACAAGTGAAGCCCTTTCTAGGAGACGCTTTCAAAAAGAATCGATCCCCGACTTCAAACTACAAAGGCCTTCTTCTCTTGTCGGCGTAACTCATTTATCTATCTTGTGCTGCTTTCATTCTTTGCTTAATTTGTCGAACCTTCACAATTGTATGCTCAATATCAACCCTCGGTGTCACCGTTATAAGTCTATCCTCCTCAGTCCATTTCCAATCTTTTACTTCCCAATACACCGGCGATCGACACTTCCTCCCATACAAAGCCTCATATGGAGCCATCTTGCTTGAGGCTGGATAGCTATTATTATAAGCAAATTCAATCAAAGGAAGGTTCTCATCCCATTTATCTTGAAAATCTAGAGCACAAGCCCGAAGCATATCTTCCAAGTATTGGATTAATCTCTCGGACTGTCCATCCGTTTGGGGGTGCGACGCCGTACTAAACTTGATCTTCGTATATAAACTCTTGTGAAGATTTTGCCACAATATCGAAGTAAATCGCGAATCTTGATCGGAGATGATGCTTTTCAAAACTCCATGCAAACGGACTATCTCCCGAATATAAAGCTCGGCTAGCTTGGGAACCTTATCCGACATTCTTACCTTCAGAAAATGAGCCAACTTAGTTAGCCGATCCACGATCACCCAAATTCCATCAAACCCTCCTCTAACTCTTGGCAAGCTGGACACGAAGTCCATAGTCACTTGCTTCCACTTCGACTCGGGAATCGAAAGTGGTTGGAGAGTTCCACCCGACTTTTGGTGTTCCTCCTTCACTCTTTGGCACGTTAGATACCGCTTTACAAAGTTCGCGACGTCTCTCTTCCTGCCATTCCACCAAAACCGTTCCTTCAAATCCCGATACAACTTAGTGGCTCCCCGGATATCTAGAATATCTAGAGCGATGTGCCTCCTCAAGTATAAGTCTCTTGAGCTCTTTTGGGACACATATTCTTGCTTTAGATCCTAGTAGACCCGACTCATCGTAGTTGAACTTGGGATTCAGCGCCCTTTCCAATCTATGTACCAACTTTTGTAAGCACGGATCCGATTTCTGAGCATCCAATAACTGTTGAAATAAATTCGGCTTCACCGTTAAGTTCATCAACCAACAACTCGTTGCCTTTAAGCTCGCACTTAAAGGAGAAGATTCTATTTCCATATTAGCCACACTCACTTTCCTACTTAAAGCATCGGCCACCACGTTCGCTTTCCCTGGATGATACTGAATCTTGCAATCATAGTCCTCCAAAAATTCCATCCATCGCCTCTGTCTTACATTTAACTCCTTTTGAGTAAATAGATACTTGAACATTACCAAAAAAAAATATATCATTACCAAAAAAAAGATACTTGAGGCTTTTATGGTCGGTAAACACTTCGAATGTAGCCCCATACAAATAATGTCTCCACTTCATCAATGCAAATACCACGACGGCTAATTCGAGATCATGTGTCGGGTAATTCTTCTCATGCTCCTTCAACTTCCTTGAAGCATAAGCCACCACTCGACCATTTTGCATAAGAACACACCCAATGCCTTCTTTAGAAGCATCCGTATAAATCGCGTAACCTTCAATACCTTCGGGTAGTGTGAGGACCAGGGCCGAAGTCAATTTCTGTTTCAAAGTTTGGAAACTCGCCTCACAATCGTCGGCCCACTCAAACTGTACATCTTTCTTGGTTAACTGAGTCAAAGGGGCAGCAATCTTAGAGAAGTCTTGAACAAACCGGCGATAATATCCCTCTAACACGAGGAAGCTCCTTATCTCCGAGGCATTCTTTGGCCTCTCCCAATTCATCACTGTCTCAATCTTAGTAGGGTCGACCTCAATTCCATTTCCCGAGATGATATGACCTAAAAAGTTACCTTGTCAATCCAAAATTCACACTTGCTAAACTTAGCATATAACTTGTTCGATCTCAGCGTCTTCAAAACAATCCTCAAATGTTGTGCGTGCTCCTCAACAGACTTTGAATACACCAGGATGTCGTCTATAAATATCACCACAAATTTATCAAGAAACTGTCTAAACACCCGGTGCATCATGTCCATAAACACTGCGGGGGCATTCGTTAATCCAAACGGCATCACAACAAACTCGTAGTGCCCATAACGTGTGTTGAATCCTGTCTTGGAGATGTCCTTCTCCTTAATCCGCAACTGATAATAGCCCTGCCTCAAATCTAACTTGGAGTAAACACTCGAACCTTGAAGTAAATCAAATAGCTCCTCGATATGGGGCAAGGGATATTTATTCTTGATTGTCATCCTATTCAATTCACGGTAGTCTATGCACATCCTCAACGTTCCATCCTTCTTCTTAACGAATAAAATTGGAGCACCCCACGGAGAAGTGCTCGGCCAGATGTACCCACTCGTGACAAGTTCATCAAGCTGCGACTTAAGCTCCTTCAACTCCGCCGGAGCCATTCTATAGGGAGTCTTGGAGAAAGGCTCTGATCCGGGATGAAGGGCAATTACAAACTCGATGTCCCTATCGGGCGGCAATGAACCCAAACTCTCAGGAAAAACATCGGCAAATTCTTATACGACCTCCGTCTCTTCGAGTTTGGCCTGATCTTTAGGTTTATTTAAGAGGTAGGCTACAAAACCCATCGCTCTATCCCAGGCCATTTCTCTAGCCTCAAGAAAAGAAACGAATGGGCTAGACTTCACTCTTTCACCCGTGAACACAACCGATCACATCAACACCTTCTTTTCCTAAAAATCCATCATGGCTCTATGCTCAAACAACCAATCCATTTCCAAAATCAACCCATACTTCTGCATTGTCATTTCAATTAAATTGGCAGGAAAAACCTGTCTTCAAACTCAATGGGACAATCTTGATAAATCTTGCAAGTAACAAGCCTGCCTCCGAGTGGAGAACTAACCACATAATCATGCGTACAGTGGGTGACAGGCAAGCACATAGAAGATGCAAGATCCCGAGAAATGAAGGAATGAGATGTCCCGGGATCCAACAATACATGAAATGTAGTGCCATGTATGCTAATGGTACCTTCAACTACGGCGTTTGGATCAAGGTCGGCGGTCTCCTCCTCTTCACCTCCGAGTGCATACGCCCTAGCTTGGATAGCGGGCCTTTGGTTATCTCCCGCAATGAATCCTTGTTTCTTCTTAGTCGGGCACGTGCTCAACATATGATCCGGATACCCACACCCGTAGCATCTCTTGTATAGTTTAAAATAATGCTCCACGAGGTGATTCCCTTTGCAATACTTGCATTGTACCGTTGGTGGAGCTGGAAGAGCTAAAGGTTGAGGTTGTCCCATGGTTTGAGGTTGTTTGTTGTGAGGCTTAGCTTGTGGAAAAGCTTGGTATGCCGGGCTCTTTCCAAATTTTTTTGAATTCCCCGAACTAGATCCCATCCCGACATGAGAACTCTTCCTCCTCATGAGCATACGTTCCTCCACTCTCAAATCCTTCTCCATCACCTTTGCCCATGTCCTCACGTTCGAGGCTTCCAAAGCATCTTTCATGTCCTCCCGAAGTCCTTGGAAGAATTGAGTGACCTTAGCTTCATCATCATTTGCAATATTAGGAGTATACCTTGAGAGCCTCTCAAATTCATTTATGTACTCCGTGACTGTCATCGACCCTTGCTTAAGGTTCATAAACTCCCTCATTCGCCGACTCTTTATAGCCTTTGGAATGTACTTATTCTTGAATTCCCGAACAAATACATCCCATGTGATCTCCTCTCCGGTGGCCTCCAACCTAGCTTGAATGCTCTCCCACCACTCATAAGCTTGCATTGTATCATCGTAAGGGTGCTTTGAAGTTTTCCACCTCTCCTCAAGGGATTAGAGTCCAAATTCGATTAGTTTGTACCATCCATTACTCCGCTTACACGTCATTTCCACCCACAAAGACCGGTGGGTTTTGATTCTTGTACTCCTGAAGAACCACGGTGATTTCCTCCATTATTTCCACCCAGATGAGCATTAGCCCTTTCTTGAGCTCGATGATCAAGGTATACGGCTAGTCTTTCCATAAAGTCTTTGGACTCTCTTCGAGGGGGTGGAGTATGGCCACGTTGGGGAGAATGATCCCGACAATGATGATCGGGGGTCCTATCCTGGCGGTGATGTCTTCTTGGAGGCATTTTTCTATAAAAGAAAGAATTACAATACAATGCATGCGGGTCAATACATGTTTATGTGCACAACAATCAAAATGTAACAAATAGTCAATCACATGAATGCATATAAGCACGTTGTCCTAAGCCGAACGACTTAGACACACCCGACTCGACACTAGAGTTCCAGTTTTGCAACCGAAAGCTCTGATACCACTTTAGGATATGACACCCGAGCATGGGCCATATACATCCTCCGCACCCAAACCCGAACCCACATATGAAATGGAAGTCCATACATGGATCCAAGTATAAGCGAACGGGGACCTACACCCACACACTAAGCTAAGCGAGACTAGACCAGACAGAGCGCGTGAACAAAGTAAGACAAAAGCGGAAGCGATAAACAAGTCAAGCATACAACAACATAGATTCATATAAAATGCCACACCGGGCCAAAAGTAGACAATTACATAATTCCCAAAATAAAGCATAAGTACAGAGTTCAAGTATCTCAAAACAAAAGTAAACGTGATGCAACTCGGCCTAAACTGGCTAGTACGACCACAAGACACACTTCCCCGCCTAGCTCGAGCAACCTGCACTAAGGTGGGAAAGGGAAAGGGGTCAGTCTAACGACTCGACTGAGTGAGGGGGCTAAATGTACACCCACACATAAATACGTATAGAGCAAAGCACATAGAATCAAATGGGGTCAATATGAATGGAGGTAGGGTTTTACATACCAAAACCAATATCCAAAGAATATGTAATAATTACCATTTCAAAAATCCTATCTCAATTCATAACTACCAATACAAAAGAATCAAAAGTCCAGCGAGAACGGACCACCCCTAACTCTGGGAATCATAAAACTCATAAATTCATAAATCAAACATCCTCAACTTCTTAGCGTTCGGGAGTCAAACCCTTTCTACCCATATTGATTCAAATACATGCGGGGTAGCTATCCGACGCCATGCCTTCCCCGGTTATTCACGTAGGGCTCAAAGAACAACGCCTTCTCCATCTCCCTCAGAGTCGCGCATAGAACTTCAAAGGACCGTGTGTACAGGGGTGATAACCGGTGACCCCAACAGCTGCACCGGGTCTCCCTTACCCACACCTCCGGGGCCCAAAATTCCAAATTATACCATAACCTATCTTTCAGGGAACAACTCGCTAGATTCAAATGAAACGAACAAAAGATTAAAAAATAGAAGTTCATATATACTCATAATTATACCTTTTTCAAAACCACAAAGGTGATTCATAAGATTCGAACTCATATCATAAGCATTCATATTTATTCGTATAAATATAATACCACATGCAGGGTAGGAATTCAATTCACAAAAGGCCATAGGTTTCAACAATACAAAAGTCCTAACCCTCACCTTAGATCCAAAATAGGCTGGGGAGATAAGCAGGCGACAAACTCCTAAACCTCGGGCTCTTGAGTATCTGAAAGAGTCTCTAAAAATAAAAGAGATGCAACCCGAGACTTAAACTCAAATATGAACCAAAGAGACGCCCGACAATGCTCATGAATGCGAATGGATGCATATGGGATGCATAGATGCGAATAATTAATCATATAGATTCAAATAATTCACAATAAATCTCAAAAAGGGGCACAAGAATCAAGCTCATACAAAAACGAGTCAAAACGCACCAAAGAAGCATGAAAAATCTAGATGAGCATATAAGAAAGGTATATAAAGGTGTTTCAGGAGCAAAGGAATCGAACCGCGAATGTCGAAAAATTCAAAAACTTACAGCGGCTCTCAAAACGGCCGTTTCAGAAATCAGTTGAAAGGGCAAACGGCCGTTTCGATGCCCAGACCTGGAACTCGAGAGCTTCCAAACGGTCGTTTTGATTTTCTGAAGAAATCCCAAACGGTCGTTCAGAATGCGTCTGGAACGATTTTTTCCAACCGGAACGGCCGTTTTGAAACTTAGTTCAAAACGGAAATGGCTGTTCCAAAACCTTTTGTAAGAAATCGGGGTTCCCAAATGGTCGTTTCCTATTATAACAAAAAATTCAAATGGCCTTTTGGTAGTCTGAATTTGAAAGACCCGTCAGGCCGAAACGGCCATTTCCAAAATATACTAAAGGCCGAAACGGCCGTTTCGACTCTGAAATCTGGGCAGAGAGGTCGCGGAAAAACAGGGAATCCAAGTCCAAATCCCTCAACACCTAAATATGCTCCAAAACTCAAATACAACCAACACATAAACACCAAGAATCAATCTAGCAACAAAAGAAGTGCAAAGCCACCAAAATCATGCATCAAGAGCTCAAAATTCAAACCCATATTCAATCAAGAAATGAATGCATCAAGCCATAAATGCACAACCAACCAAAGTTATGAAATAAATGCTACAAGGACAACATATATAACTCATGAATGAAGCCAAGAATCAAGCAAAGCATGCCAAGAATCTAAATGCACAAATTAGCATGAAACCCTTACTATTACACCACTTCCCCAGAAACATGTAAATCCCCAAAACTAAGAGGTAACAATTAGTAATAAGTTAGAGGGATTCGTGGAGGTTCCAAAACTTACTTTGAATCGGAAAAAGATCGAGAATCGAAAGAGTTATGGTCTTGTGAAGCTTGGTGGTGGTGGAGCTCTTTCCCTCTCTTGT